>WTXH01000489.1:0-14936 GCA_022376555.1 Russula compacta | reverse complement strand
TGGCTCATCCCTGACATGACTCCCCTGGAGCTGTGGGTAGCACTTCAGCAGTATTAGAACTACTATAAAAACTTCACACTACCTACCATACATAGAAGTGCACGCAGAGGCAGGACACATTAGTGTTCTGGCCATACAGTATCACAGACAGGAGGCAGCACTCTACTGCACCTGTGTGCTAGCATGGACTTGTGCTGACCACTCCTTGCACAGTCACAACATGTCCTCTCACCCAACACTCCCACCAACACAGTCTCGGGCAATGTGCCCCTTTCCCAGCCAGCTATATTTGACGCACATATCAAATGCATTCCAGTCAAGTTTTGCTATACCATTGGGAGTTAAACTCCCCAGTTTGACGGTACCAGGTGGTCAGAATGGTCTGGCACCTTTGAGGCAATCATGACAATTTACAAGGTGGAAGACCACTTATGTTTCTGGAGCTGTCCTACCAGCACCGATGTAGACAAGTGGAACAACACACAATGCTGACTCAAGGCATACTTCCAACTCTACATGACCACAGGAGTCTTCTCCCAGATCGCTGAACAAAAATGCCCTACCGACACCTCAAGGACAGGTGGGATCAGCTCAAGAGGCTCTATGGTGGAGTCTCTAGCAGCACCACTGTCTTCAACATTGGATTGCACTCACTCAAGCTAGGCTGGATGAAAGTCAGCCAATGGGACCTCAGCTTACCAAGCTGAATGAGTCCCGTGTCAACCTTGCCAACGCTAAGATGGGTGTCACTGACACCCAATATTGTTTTATCATACTCCGTGCTCTTCCTGACTCCTATGAGGTCTTGACCTCTACCATCCTTGCTGCTGGCAACCCCATGTTGCTTCAACCAGGCAAAATTATAGCCCACATTCAGAATGAAGAAGGTCGTAGGTCTGGCAGCTCTGCCTCCCTCAATGCAATGCCCCAATCAAGGGGAAAGGCAAAGGCAAAGTGGCTCCAATAAAAAGGAGAAGCATGCCAATCTTGTTTGCCATTACTGCAACAAGAAAGGGCACATCAAGCCCAATTGCCAAAAGAAGAAAAAGGATGAGGCAGATGCTAAAAAGAAGCAGGAGAGCAGCAGTGGCAACAAGGCCATAAATAGTCATGTTGTAGACACAACCGCCTCCATTGAGGAGGTCAATGACATCAGTGTTTCCTTGTGCGCTGCGAGTAAATCATGTTGGTTGATGGACAGCGGGGCAACCCACCACATTACACCCCACTGCTCTGACTTCATCACTTATACACCAGTTAAAGGGACCATATGTCTCAGTGATAAGCAGGGTACTGTAATCTCGCAGTTAGGTGTGGGAACTGCTGTGTTTACAAGCCCACAGGGAGTACGGATCACCCTCAAACACACTATCTATGCACCCAGCATAGGAAATCACATTCTATCGCTCAGATCCATTCTGGATGAAGGGGCTGCCATACCTTTCCACTCACATGGTTCTGACATTATTGTTGCAAACAAAGTCATGGCCTCAGGATACTGTGAAGGTCAACTCTTCTGGGTTGATTCTGACACTAGGGCACTGAACACGCACCAAAAGGAGTCTACCACACTCCACACCTGGCATCAGTGCATGGGGCACATGTCCCATCGCACACTAAAAGAGCATGGTCCCTTGCCTTACAAGGCATGGACCTCTCTGGTGTTGACATGGCAATACCTACACTGTGCCATGGTTGTGAGACAGGCAAATCCACTCACAGACCCTTCCTGTCCTCTTCTAAGAGGGCGACCCAAATATTAGAAATAGTTCACTCGGACTTAGCAGGTCCCATGCAGACCAAGTCATTGCATGGCTCCTTCTATATGGCCACCTTTATCGACAACTACACTAGCCTCACAGTCGTCTATTTCCTAAAGACGAAAGACAAGTTTCTGGATGCATTCAAAAAATATATCAATTGGGCTACCACCCAAACCTCCAAAAACTACACGTCCTACGGTCTGATTGTAACCAGCCTGGGGTGATGGTTCAACACCATCATGCCCCTGTAAGTTGCGGAACTGGCCAAATAGAGGACTCTGACCCCGTTTGATGTTCATGCCCTGTTTCATGTGTATCAGCTCATGATTCTTGAGTGACCTTTGCTACTGGTCACTATTGTTCTCCTAGTGTTTCAGGTATAAATAGGTAGCAGCACTGCCCCTCAGGCCCTAGGCCTGCCCTCAAGTACCATATACTATATATAGGGGACTCATTACGCCTGGTAGAGGCAAGTTGAGTCTCTTGTCTCAATCTTACCAGTGTTCTATCTTCCTGTGGGTGGCTACTGAGTCGGAGCTCAGCAAGCAGTAACCCTGTAGTCAATATTGACTTCCTCTCTATAAGTCTTCTAGGTCACTTCGAGACCTAGCTCATCAATGTAGTGTGTCTTTTGTTGCTGTCAAACCCTTGGCGGTGACACTGATAGAGGTGGCAAGTACACAGGGGCTATAGTCCAAGCTTATATGAACGAGAAGGGTATTGAACACCAGTTGACGATGCCAGGCACACCCCAGCAGAATAGAAAGGCTGAGTGGTTCAACCGCACCATTATGGATAAGGCAATGTCCATGCTTCACCAAGCTGGCTTGTTGAACAGCTTTTGGGAGCATGCTGTGAGCACCACAGTTCACGTCTACAACCACACTCCATCCACTTGCTGGAGTGGAAGACCCCTTATGAGCAATAAAACACTGGTCACGTTCCAGATGTCTCATACTTCCACATCTTCGGATGCAAGGCATATATGCATGTGCCAGCTGACAAGTGATGCAAGCTCAATGCAAAAGTGCTGCCCATTGTCTATGTTGGGTATGAGGCTGGTAGTAAGGGATACCGCCTCTGGGATAAAAGTACCCACTCCGTTCAAGTGTCAAGGGATGTGACATTTGATGAGAGTAGCTTTCCCACCATGGACAAAGAGACTGAGCCCTCAACATACCAAGGGCTCACTGCATCTCCTCCTCCAATCCCCATTCCATTTATTCCAGTGAATGCAGAACCTAACATGTCTGCACTGCCACTACCCCCATGCACAGTGTCACCTACTTCCTCTTCTGAGGACAAAGATCAGGTTGACGACTTACTTGAACCAAAGTAGAGCGCCCGCTACACCGCCCACCCAAGGCACTCTTCCCCCTTCTACACCTATCATAAGCACCCTCCTCCTTCTATGCCACCACCCCACCCTTCTGCTTTGTGAACTTATAAGCGAGCAGAAGAGTCTCCACTGGATTCCATGATTCTGGGGGATTTGCCAAGCACTTCATTGCTCCCAGGCAATCAACGCATGTGCTGGTACTGAATCAAAGGTACTTTAATGAGGACAATGCTGAGGTGCCTGGTGCCCAGCGGCTAGGGCAGCAGAACTGTTTGCTGCGGCTTACGTAGGAAGGGATCTGGTTACATATGCCGAGGCTCTAAAGTCTAAAGATGCCAATGAGTGGCAGAAGGCCTGTCAATATGAGATAGACGCCTTAGCTAAAAATGACACATGGGAGTTAGTCAATCTCCTGGTGGGCCACAAAGCTGTAAAATCGAAATGGGTATTCAAGTTGAAAGCCGATGGCCCTTCCGCACCTGGCTAGTGGCGAAGGGATTTAGCAGATCCCTGGTATAGACTATGATGAAACCTTCTCCCCTGTGCACGTTTTGAGTCTCTCAGACTCCTCCTAGCGTTAGCTGCGCTGAAGACTGGCATATACACCAGATGGACGTCAAGTCGCATTCCTCAATGGCGTGCTCGACGAGGAGATTTACATGGAGCAACCACAGGGTTTTGTTGTCGCTGGAAAGGAGAATAAAGTATGCAGGCTTAAAAAATCTATTTATGGTCTCAAACAAGCCTCCCGCACATGGAACTTGCAATTCCATGGATTCCTTCTGGAACTTGGCTTTAAGCGGATGTTCTCCGATGCCGGAGTTTACATTTACTGATGTCTCATCACGGGGGAGGATTCACCTCGTTGATCGTCATTCTATATGTTGATGACATCACTATTATGGGTGCTTCTTTAGAAGCTGTCAAGCATTTAAAAGAAGATCTACAGAAGCGTTACAAATGTCAGACCTTGGGGAAATAGAGTCCTATCTGGGGATTCGAATCACCCGTGACAGGTCACGTAACCGCATCGAGATCGACCAATCTGGTTACTACATGATGTACTAGAACGCTTTGGCATGTCGGACGTGAACCCACATAATACCCCACTACCAGCTGGTGCAGACGTGCACCTGGTCAAAAATACTGAGCAGGCCTCCCTTGCGGAGATTAAACACTACCAAAGCCTCATAGGCAGCCTGCTTTATGTACAAATTGGCACTCGTCCGACATTTCTTTTGCTGTATCACATTTGGCCCAGTATGCAGCAAACCCTCTAAACAACATCTACACCTCGCCCAATACGTTCTATCCTACCTAGTGGGAACTAAGGACATGCACTTGTGCTATGATGGGGCCAATGGCGATGGCCTTCATGGCTACTCTGACTCCTCTATGGGAGACAATACGGAGGATCGTCATTCCACTTCCGGTTATGTATTCTTGCTTGCTAATGGCGCAATTTCCTGGTCGTCCCATAAACAAAAGACCATCGCCCAAAGCACATCTGAGGCAGAGTACATGGCCCTGGCCGATGCGGCCAACCAAGCTGTCTGGTACCAGGTTTCTTGAAGGAACTTGGGTACACCGTCGAGGACCCTGTCCCTCTACATGGTGACAACAAAGGCGCAGTTGACCTCGCGCTAAACCCAGTCACCGGCCGTCGATCCAAGCACATCGACATTAAGCATCATGTCATTCGCAGTACATAGAGGATGGTCAAATTTCTCTAATACGTACACCTATGGAAGAAATGGTTGCAGAGGCTTCACCAAGTCGCTCTCGCGCACCCTCCTTCTGCGCTTCAACCCTGACATGGGTCTTTGTGCTCCATAATTGTTGGATCACGGGGGGATGTTGAGACGGAACGTCTGTGGGCTATGCCCGGACCGGACAGTCTCACCTCAGGGGTTCGGTAGAACTGGCCCGGACATTACAAGGGGCACTTAATGCTCCAGGACAATTACAGACTTAGTGAGCACATGTTGGCACATGGACTGCATGGACACCTACGTACTACGATACCCTAGAACAATGTGATTACACCCTTATGGCCGATCTAAGAACTCTCTTTTGTTATCTGACTCGATTATTGTATGATCGAACTGTTTCAGATTGACACTTTACCTACTGTCTTTACGATCAGTTAGTTACAATCACATACGGACCTTTTAGTACGGTTCTACGCTTACGCGTACCCCTTCTGAGGGCTCAGGGTATGTGCGGACTCTTCGGACTCGTCCATATGTAGAATATTGTAATTATGCGATATAGTGGACCTGTACTCACCCCTTAAGGGTTATGGACATATGTAGACCATAGGGACTATAAATACACCTTGGGAGTGAGCAAGAGTCTATCTCCTACAGAGTTCTTTCTCTGTGTCACGCTGGACGGAGCGTGGCGGTTCTGTCGATGTTTCTGTCTGGCAGCCTCCTTGGCTGTTCGTTCTATTGCTATGAGGGGTAGGGCGTCTGGCCTGTCTCTGTCCTTCTGTTGTAAGTGTAGGATGATATCTGCGTCGGTGACCGTCGTCTTGGTCGTCTTCTGTGGAGTTCTAACGCCTTGTTAGAACGGCTGTGGGTAGTGGCGGTGCTGGCTGCTGTCGTTCCCTATCTCCTGAAGGAGGAAGGGGATCTAGATGCGAAGGAGTCGATTTGGATACTCAAGATGAGTGTCCAAAGGAAGGGATGTCTGGAGTGCTGATACGCCTTGTATTGCACTTAGTTCGTTGGTATGCCACTAAGGTCGTGAATGGAAGGAGCTGCTCCTTCCTGCTGGGGTTCTGGTGCAGATAGGGTGTTCTATAGAGCACTGAGAGGTCCGTTACTCAGTGACCTTCGTCTGTCTGAAGCGAAGAAAGGCAACGCCTTTCTGAGCGCTTAACGTATGTGTCGGAGTTCGAAGAGTTCCTAATGGGACTCGGTTTACTATATATGGTAGATTAAGTGAAACGCGTCACTAAGTCGCTTAGCAGACCCTAGGGTACTTCTAGGGCGCAAGTGGGAGGGAAAAGGGGCTGGGAAGCTTTGGATCACTCGGAGGGTTGCTCTGAGAATGTCTAGGATTCACAAGAGACCAAGCTTAAGGCTTTGGTCCCCTTCTATGAGCGTATTTATACACAAGTATTTAGGCGGAGTCATCGGCAGTCTATGACGCGTTTCAGCGGCAGTAAGGCCACGAAACTCGTCGGCATATTAGTGTAAGTAATCTAGTAATGAGCCGAGGCAACACAACAGCAGAAGGGATCGGCAGGAGTGTAATAGTGGTAGGGTAATGTAAGGAGGGGGAAGTGGTGACGACTCTAGCCGGGCTGTGGGAAATATGTACATATAAGGCAAGTATATTAGTAAGCGTAAGCGTCCCAATAGTCCACCATGACATGATCCCCTGTTCAGAGTCTTTGCTGGTTGTGGTTGACTCTTTGGGGGCAGTGACGGCGGTAGTGGGTGGTGCTGCGACACTTTGAGCACTTCTTGGCCTTGTTTTTGCGAACAGGGACTTCCTTGTCTTCAAAGCCCCAGTCCCCTTCCACCTTCCTGGTGCGCAGATGGAGAGGGACTCGAAACCCTTTCAGGACTTGCCTGAGGGCCTCTTGTTCTCCATTTCCCCAGGGGTTGTAATCCTGGAGACCTGTGGCCAATCTCCTATACCCGTCAGCATCTTGGAGCGCTCCATACCACTCCATCATCCTAATTTTCTGGAAGGCTAGCTTGTTGTTCACCCGGGCAAGCTCTTGCTGGGTGTACATTACCTCCCTTTCCCACATCCTGTAAGCCACTAGACCCGAGAGGAACGACTCGTCCTCTTCTTCGGTGGCGACTTCGGTCACTTTTCGGGCGAAGGGCTCTCTTCCCGAAAAGATGCGCTTCTGCGCTGGTGTGAGGTATGGGCTCTTGTGTGGTACCGGGGTGGGACGAAGTAGGGTGGTGAAACCTCTTCCCTTTGCGAAGAGTGGTGCTAACGAGGGGTACTTTGGGTTGTCGAGGTGGTATTTGTGGTAGGGGGCGAAGAGGGCCCCTCCTGTAATGGTAGGGAGTGCAAATGGTTCGTTAGTGGTCTCGATCCATCCTGGTCCGGGATGGGGGTCGTCTTCCTCTGCTTGGTTCTCTCTCTGCTCTCTGTTCTCCCTCTTGTTCTCGTTGGTAGTCCAGACCCTCTCGTCCTCCTCCTCCCCCTCGTCATAGGCGCAGGTGCGTTTGTAGTGAAGGGCTCGAAGGGCTGCGCGGATGTGATCTGTTGGAGTGTGGTCCAAGTGTACGGTGATATGTTGGTCTGTACTTCTTGGTTCTTTGTCGTCGAGGGAGGGGCTACTGGGGGAGTGGAGCTCTCGGTGAGTGGTCCAGTCGATGGCAGCGAGGAGGTCGTCGAGGTTGGCTCGAACTGGGGGTGATTCAACGGTAGAGGAAGTGGGGGTTGTGGTGGCAGGTTCGAGGGGAGGAGGAGAGGTGCTTGGGGAGCGAACCTCATAGGCATCACTATTGGTGTAATTTTCAAGGTCAAGGAGAGCGAAGCGGTTGGTGGTGGTGCATAGGGGGGTGGTGCGTTCACAGGAGGTGGGGAAGGTGGACATTGTGTTGGGTTTGAGGACTGAATGGTGCGAGTGGTGGTGAGGTTTTTTAGGTGAGAGGGCGTTGTTGGGTGGTTTGTTTTTGTGGGAGTGGAAAGGTAGTAGTGATGGTTCACTGCTGTCGTTTGAAGGTAGTTCAGAGGGGTTTTTATAGCTGGGTAGGTGATTGCGATCGGTGGAATTCACTAAGTAGTTCCGGCGCATGCAGGTCATTGCTGCTGACCCATGAATTGTCCGATGTGGGGTAGCCTTTCCATTTGACTAGGTATTGCCGTTGTCTTTTTCGGCCATGTTTCCTTTCTGCAATGATTTCTCTACTTCGTATTCTTCTTCTCCTTCGATGGTTTCAGGTGCTGGGCGCTTGAATGGGATGCCGTACTCCATGGTTTCCATATAGGGCGATAATAGATCCACATGAAACACTGGATGTATATGCATATGTGCTGGCAATTGAGTTGGTAAGCGACCGGAGATATCTTTTTCTTGATAATGAAGGGTCCTAAGCGTTTCGGTTCCATCTTCTTTGATGGTGCCTTTGTCTGTATGTTTCGTGCATCTAGCCAGACTTCGTCTCCAGCCTTGAATGTTCTGACTGGTTTCGTTATGGCTGTCTTTTTCTGTAAGGCTTGATGCGCAATTTCTCTTGCTTTGGTTAGTTCCTTGAGTCTGATATCTACCGCTGGTACTTCTTCGTCTCCTTTTGTCCAAATTGCTGAGGATTACATCCCATGATTAATTGATGGGGTGTGTGGCGCGTTCCTTCATGTTTCCATGAATTGTGAGCAAATTCTGCCACCGGAAGATATGTAGCCCAGTTGTCTGTCTTCCATTGACAAAGTGTCTCAGGAATGTTTCGACCCATTGATTCATGCGTTCGCTTTGTCCATCAGTTCTAGGGTGAAACGCAGTACTAAGGTTTTGTTTGGTGCCTATCGCTTTGCATAAGGTTCTTGTGAATTTTCCGGTGAAACGAGGGTCTCTGTCAGATATGATGCGTTTGGGAGTTCCAAACCAGGGGAAGAGGTGCTGAAGGTACAGCTGTGCCACTCCTTCTCCGGTAATTTCCTT
Source organism: Russula compacta (assembly GCA_022376555.1). Taxonomy (NCBI): domain Eukaryota; kingdom Fungi; phylum Basidiomycota; class Agaricomycetes; order Russulales; family Russulaceae; genus Russula; species Russula compacta. The sequence goes on along the minus strand of WTXH01000489.1, from coordinate 6,196 downwards.
GTTACAGGGTAAGAATTTGACGGCTTTGGAACATCCTTGATCCACGATGGTGAGGATGGTGTCATATCCTTTGGACTTTGGTAATTCGTTATGAAGTCCATGGACACATATTGGAAAGGTCCTTCTTCTACTGGGGTGTCGAAGTGATGTAAGGGGGCTTTTGCAGTTCGGATAGTTTTATTTTCTTGGCATTTGGCGCATCCTTTGACGTATTTTTCGACAAATTCTCGAAGTTTGGGGCCGTGGTAGCGTCTTTTGACTAGGTCCCAGGTGTTTGAGATCCCTGGGTGGCCACCTGTGGGTGCATCATGTATTTCTTTGAGGGTTTGTTGTCGCTTTTGGTTGTCATTTGGGAGGTAAAGAGTTCGAATGAATAGGTTGTCGGGGAGGATGGTAGTTTGTTCATCATTTACCCCCTCTTCAAGGTCTTTTCTTCGTGATAGAAGGTCTGCAATGGTATTTTGTTTTCCTGGAAAGTGATGGATGATGAAGTCATAGTCTGCCAAGTAGTTCATCCATCTTGCTTGTCTGGGTGTTACTTTTCGCGCCGCTCGGAAATATTTCAGGTTGTCATGGTCCGAGCGTACTTTGATTTGATGCCTTGCTCCCAGAAGGAAGTGTTTGAAGAATTTAACTGCTGATACTATTGCCAGCAGTTCTCTATCATAGATGTCATAGTTGCGTTCCGCTTGATTGAGTGACTTTGAAAAGAACGCAACTGGGTGTTGTCCATCTTCAAATTCCTGTGTTAGGGTGGCTCCAATGGCATAGTCCGATGCATCTGTGTCTAGTGTAAATGGTTTGGTTTGATCAGCATTCCTGAGGATGGGATAGGATGTGAATTTATTCTTGAGGTATTTGAATGCTTCATCGGCTTTTTGACTCCATTCCCATTTCTTGCTCTTCTTTGTTAGTTCGTGAAGTGGTCGCGCAATGAGGGAATAATGATCAATGAAGTCTTTGTAGAAATTTCCAAAGCCTAGGAAGGCCCTAAGTTCTTTGACTGTCGTAGGGATGGGCCAATCTGTGATTCCTTTGACTTTGACTGGATCCATTTTGACGCGTCCGCTTCCTACTAGCATTCCTAGATATTCCACTTCTGTTTTGTGGAAGTCGCATTTTTCTGGTTTGAGATAGAGGTCATTTTCTTGTAAGACTTCTAGGACCTTGATTACTTCTTTGTAGTGGTCCTCCCAAGTTCCATCGGTGGCGATGAGGATGTCATCCATGTAGATGAACACATTCCCTTTAGCTAGTTGATCTCTGAAGATGAAGTCCATCATGCTTTGGAAGGTGGCAGGGGCGTTCCTCATTCCAAAGTACATTACTTTTGGTTGGAAGAAGCCTCGGTTTGTTTTAAAGGCTGCTTTATGTTGATCTTCGGTCGGATGAGGATGTTATTGTACCCCCAACGTACATCGAACTTGGTGAAGTGTTTCTTCCCTGCAAGTCGGGGTATTAGGTCTCTAATCAAAGGTAGGGGGTAGTTGTTTGGGATTGTCCATTCATTGAGCTTTCTATAGTCCTGGACTGGTCGCAATTTTCCATCTTTCTTTTTGACAAAGAAGAAAGGGGAGGCGTATGGCGATTTGGAAGGTTCGATGTATTTCTTTTCTTGGTGTTCTTTTAAGAACTCTTCCAATGCTTCTTGTTCTTTGGGTGATAGGGGGTAGACTTTACAGTCAATGATGCTGGAGCGTCTGGTTTTAGATCTATAGCGTGGTCCCAAGGTTTTGATTCGGGATTCGCTTGGAGGCTTCTTCACTGAAGACTTTCTTGAATGGGTGGTATTTTTCTGGTACTATTTGATCCCAGGTTTTCTTGTCTTTCTTTTCAGCTTCCTGTATCGCTAATTGTGTGGAGGTGGTGGTTTTCCGGATTTGGGAAAGCACCTTCCATTTGTGGGCATCCATGGTAGACGCCACAATGCTTCCTTCAACGGTTCCTTTCTTCCAATCTATCTTTGGTTCATTAGTGGCTAGGAACGGATATCCTAAGACGATGTTGTCAAGTCCTAAGTTGGTGACAAAGAAGGGGAATTTTTTTGTGATTCCTTGATGTCGAATTTCAAGTTCTACTTTGTCAGTAATCTTTCCAGCTTGATTGATGGTTCCATCAACGTTCCTGGCGATTCTTGGTTTCTGGAGAGGTATTGTGGGGATTTGGAATTTCTTTATGAGTTTGTGGTGGATGAAATTTTCGGTGGCTCCACTGTCCACCAGTGCTGTTGCGTCGGCCCTTCTGTTCCGTAAACGTAGTATTATTTGAGTTTGTACTGATCGAATCTTGGGTACAAATACGTTATTTGTGAACAGTGCCCGAATGATGGCCGTGTCATTCAGGCGGTCGAAAAATCCACTCCTTTGGCTTGCATCGCATTCATCCATTGCACCTTCTTGTCGTCGGAGAAGGTGACCATTCTATTGACCATATCTTCAATCTCGTCCACTTCCTGAGATTCTTCTTCGGCTTCTTCCATTTCGTCGTCTTCTTCTTCTTCATAGTATTCTTCGTTGCTTTGGACCATCTTGATGTAAGATGGTTTCTGGGGTGGCCTTTTCTTGGTAGGACAGTTCTTGGCCATGTGTCCTTGTTTGCTACATTCGAAGCATCGTCCTTCTTCTCTGTGTTTCTTCTTGGCTTCGTCTGTGTCTGCTTTCCTGATGGTATCTACTTGCATAGGAGTACCATTGGTGTAAGGGCGTCTTTGGGTGAACTGGGGTTTAGGGGGTGTGGCAGCATGGCGGGGTGGTGGTCTTTTAGGTCCCCAGTTTGGCATAGGCCATTTCCCTTCTCCAAAGATCAGGTTTTCTTGCTCCTGTACTTTGGATTCTTTCTGGACCGCCTGGACATATTCATCAAAGGTGGTTAGTCCAGGGTGCATTCTGAGCGTTCGTCGCCCTAAGCCGGAGGGTAGTCCTTGTAAGAACATTTGTAGTGTTCCTGGAGCGTCAAGGGCATATCCAGCTTTAGTGGCTAGGTTTCTGAACTGAGCTATATATCCATCTAGGTCTCCTTGTTTCATTCTGAGTTGTTGAAGCATGGTGGTGGCTTTGGTAACCTTGTGGATATCGGTGAAAGCAGCAGTAAAAGCTGTTTCAAATTCGGCCCAGTGGACTTCGTCTTGCATAGGTACATTGTTGGTGTGGAGCTGATTACTGAGGTGATCGACTCGTTGGTAGACCCAATCATCGACTAGGGGTCCTCTGATGTAGGACAAAGCTAAGGCTGCTCGCTTGTATGGGATGTTCATTGTTTCATTGTCTTCATTGAGCAGCCTGTAGAGTTTGAATTCTTTCAGGAACTTGTCGCTTCGACTTCTGTCTCCTGTGTATATGTCTGGTGGTGTGCCATTCCACTTGCCATTGCCGGGTGGATGGGCAGCTTGTGCTCCTGCTTGTTGTGGACCTGGGGGTGGTCCTCCTGCGGGTGGTTGAGGTTGTTGAGGTTGTTGAGGTGGTACGTTGGCCATAAAGACTTGTATGGGCGGTTGTGGCGGTGGTGGGTCTGGTTGTTGGTCTGCTGGGGTTATTTGGATTTGTGGCCCGATGTGATAGATGGCTAGAAGGTTAACTTGTTCTTCTAGGTGTTCAACGTCTTCTGGGAGGGGTGGTTCTTGTTCTGGGGGTTGTGGAGCTTCGATTTGCTCGTGGTGTGCTGGGGTTACTTCGTGGTATGTAGGGGGGTCGGCTTCTTCTGGTGTGTGAGGTCTGTCTTCAGATCCTTCACTGGTTGTATGTTCGGTTCCGCTTCCTTCTTCGGAGGAATCTTGTGCTTCCCTTCGTGGTTCTCTAGGGGAGTGGAGGTCGGTGGAATGTGTGCGAGGGGTGTGTGTTTCTGGCGCTGTGGCTTCTAGTTCTGCTGGAGCTACTGCCGGGGTTAATGTGACTCTCTGGGCCTGGTAATTGGGGTGGTAGGGATCGTCTACTGGTGGGTATCCTGTTCCTGCTCCTCCGTGTTCGATTCGGTCTTGGTCGTATGCCCAAAGAACACCGTTTTCGTCTCTGGTAAGGGTGTACCAGTATCCACTGATGAATTCAACTGGGTATCTTCTGATTGCACTAGTATTTTCGCTGGGGACGTCAAGGGTGTATCCTCGATATGTTCCTTGGACTGTCCAATAGATATTTGGTCCGGTGATGTACTCTGGGAGGTTTGGTTCTGTTCTTCTTTCGATGCGAACCCTTGTGCTTCCTTCCCAAGCTTTTGGGTAGACAAGTGGTTCTCTTCGGAATTCTTCCGTGTTGACTGATAAGCTTGGTCTAATGTCACGCGGGACGGAGCGTGGCGGTTCTGTCGATGTTTCTGTCTGGCAGCCTCCTTGGCTGTTCGTTCTATTGCTATGAGGGGTAGGGCGTCTGGCCTGTCTCTGTCCTTCTGTTGTAAGTGTAGGATGATATCTGCGTCGGTGACCGTCGTCTTGGTCGTCTTCTGTGGAGTTCTAACGCCTTGTTAGAACGGCTGTGGGTAGTGGCGGTGCTGGCTGCTGTCGTTCCCTATCTCCTGAAGGAGGAAGGGGATCTAGATGTGAAGGAGTCGATTTGGATACTCAAGATGAGTGTCCAAAGGAAGGGATGTCTGAAGTGCTGATACGCCTTGTATTGCACTTAGTTCGTTGGTATGCCACTAAGGTCGTGAATGGAAGGAGCGCTCCTTCCTGCTGGGGATTCTGGTGCAGATAGGGTAGTTCTATAGAGCACTGAGAGGTCCGTTACTCAGTGACCTTCGTCTGTCTGAAGCGAAGAAAGGCAACGCCTTTCTGAGCGCTTAACGTATGTGTCGGAGTTCGAAGAGTTCCCAATCGGGACTCGGTTTACTATATATGGTAGATTAAGTGAAACGCGTCACTAAGTCGCTTAGCAGACCCTAGGGTACGTTCTAGGGCGCAAGTGGGAGGGAAAAGGGGCTGGGAAGCTTCGGATCACTCGGAGGGTTGCTCTGAGAATGTCTAGGATTCACAAGAGACCAAGCTTAAGGCTTTGGTCCCCTTCTATGAGCGTATTTATACACAAGTATTTAGGCGGAGTCATCGGCAGTCTATGACGCGTTTCAGCGGCAGTAAGGCCACGAAACTCGTCGGCATATTAGTGTAAGTAATCTAGTAATGAGCCGAGGCAACACAACAGCAGAAGGGATCGGCAGGAGTGTAATAGCGAGAGGGTAAGTAAGGAGGGGGAAGTGGTGACGACTCCAGCCGAGCTGTGGGAAATATGTACATATAAGGTAAGTATATTAGTAAGCATAAGCGTCCCAATAGTCCACCATGACACCTCGGCTTATTACTAGATACTTACACTAATATGCGACGGTTTCGTGGCCTTACTGCCGCTGAAACGCGTCATGCTGCCGAGACTCCCTAAATTTGTATAAATACGCTCATAGAAGGGGACCAAAGCCTTAAGCTTGGTCTCTTGTGAATCCTAGACATTCTCAGAGCAACCTCCGAGTGATCCGAAGCTTCCCAGCCCCTTTCCCTCCCACTTGCGCCCTAGAACGTACCCTAGGGTCTGCTAAGCGACTTAGTGACGCGTTTCACTTAATCTACCATATATAGTAAACCGAGTCCCGATTGGGAACTCTTCGAACTCCGACACATACGTTAAGCGCTCAGAAAGGCGTTGCCTTTCTTCGCTTCAGACAGACGAAGGTCACTGAGTAACGGACCTCTCAGTGCTCTATAGAACACCCTATCTGCACCAGAACCCCAGCAGGAAGGAGCAGCTCCTTCCATTCACGACCTTAGTGGCATACCAACGAACTAAGTGCAATACAAGGCGTATCAGCACTCCAGACATCCCTTCCTTTGGACACTCATCTTGAGTATCCAAATCGACTCCTTCACATCTAGATCCCCTTCCTCCTTCAGGAGATAGGGAACGACAGCAGCCAGCACCACCACTACCCACAGCCGTTCTAACAAGGCGTTAGAACTCCACAGAAGACGACCAAGACGACGGTCACCGACGCAGATATCATCCTACACTTACAACAGAAGGACAGAGACAGGCCAGACGCCCTACCCCTCATAGCAATAGAACGAACAGCCAAGGAGGCTGCCAGACAGAAACATCGACAGAACCGCCACGCTCCGTCCCGCGTGACAAGGTGGCTAGTACTAAGAACCAAGACAGACTCAGGACACAAGCCAGTTTAGTAACACAGCGTCCTCATCAATATTCAAAACCAACAAGTCAGC
>WTXH01000488.1:0-14950 GCA_022376555.1 Russula compacta | reverse complement strand
AGCCACCACCCTCTCAGAAACCTCTAAGATGACCATCCACCAATGGCACACCTATGCAGGTTGATGCCATCCAAAAAGCAAACACCAATGAAGAAAGACAGAAGCATAGAGTTGAAGGACAGTGCTTCGAATGCAGTCAACAAGGACACATGGTGAATGATTGTCCAAAGAAGAAGTTCAATCCCAGACCATCACCTAAGCCTTCCTACATCAAGGTAATTGAAGAAGAAGAAGAAGAAGAAGAAGAAGAAGAAGAAGACCAGGAGTATTATGATGATGATGAAGAAGAAGAGCCTCAAGAACAGGACGAAATGACTGAACTAGCCAACAGAATGATCCAATTCTCCAACGACAAAAAGCTCGAATGGATGAATGCCATGAGAGAAAGAGGAGTGGATTTTCGACAAGTCTGAATGACATGGCCATCATTTGGACTTTATTCCAAAATGATGCCTTCATACCAAAGATACAATCAGTACAAACTCAATTAATATTGCATCACAAGGACCAACAGGCCAAGATTTGAACATTAATCGACAGTGGAGCAACAGAAAACTTCATCTCCCCTCGAATCATCAAACATTTCAAACTTCTTAGACAGAAGTTAGACAAACCCCAGACTGCCAGAAATGTCGATGGGACTATTAATGCAGCAGGACAAATCACAGAGACAATACACCTCACTATTCAACATAGAGGCATATGAAGGGAACTACCCTTCTTTGTCACCAATCTAGGAAAGGACAACATCATCCTAGGATACCCATTCCTATGAATCACCAATCCAGATATTAGCTGGAAAGAAGGAAAGATATGAGGATGCGTTATAGCATCCACCCAAGACATCAACAAAAGACCACCCATATTCCAAGTACAGAAAACTACAACGTCCACCCAGCTGGCAATAGACAAAGCCAGCAAGAAGGAGAAAAAGGAATGGCACCAACTGGTACCTAGGGAATACCAATGCTTCAAAAGGGTCTTCAGTGAAGAAGCTTCAAAGTGAATCCCTGAATCAAAACCCTGGGACCATACCATCGACCTTAAACCCGACGCACCCACATCATTCGACTGCAAAATATACCCTCTGTCTCCCAAGGAACAAGATGTGTTAGAAGAGTTCCTCAAAGAACATCAAGACAAGGGATATATCGAACCGTCCAAATCACCATATGCTTCACCATTCTTCTTTGTCAAAAAGAAAGATGGAAAACTCCAACCGGTACAAGACTACAGGCAACTAAACAAATGGACGGTCCCTAACAATTACCCTCTCCCCCTCATTCAAGATCTCATCCCACAACTGGCACACAAGAGGCACTTCACAAAGTTCGATGTACAATGGGGGTATAACAATATCCTCATTAGACCAGAAGACCAACACAAAACTGCCTTCAAAACAAACCAAGGATTCTTTCAATCAAAAGTCATGTACTTTGGAATGTGAAATGCCCCAGCTACCTTCCAAAGCATGATGGACATCATCTTCAGGGAACAATTAGCAAAGGAAATGTCTTCATATACATGGATGACATCCTCATTGCAACCGATGGAACTTGGAAAGAACATCAACAACAAGTAGATGAAGTCCTACAAATCCTCACCAACAATGACCTCTACCTAAAGCCAGAGAATGCGAATTCCACAAAGAAGAAGTGGAATACCTAGGAATGATAGTAGGAGGTGGCCTGTCAAAATGGACCCAGTCAAAGTCAAAGCAATCACCGACTGGCCAACTCCTAAAACTGTCAAACAAGTTTGCGCATTTCTAGGATTTGGAAACTTTTACAAAGACTTTATTGCACACTACTCCGAAATTGCACACCCCTACACAACTTGACAAGAAGAACAAACAATGGCAATGGGGACCAAAGGAAGAAGAAGCATTCCAAACCCTCAAAACAGAATTTATCTGTTACCCCATCCTATGAACAGCAGACCAAACCAAAACCTTTATATTGGACACTGATGCATCTGCCTTTGCAATAGGAGCCACCCTATCCCAAGATTTTGAAGATGGGAGACACCCAGTGGCCTATTTTTCAAAGTCACTATCTCCAGCAGAACAAAACTATGATATCTTCAACAGAGAGCTGCTAGCAATAGTAGCTGCCACCAAAGCCTTCCATCACTACCTCCTAGGAGCTACCCAACAAATCCAGATACGCTCTGACCACAATAATCTGAAATATTTCAGATCAGCACGTAAAATCATGCCCAGACAAGCAAGATGGATGGCCCACCTTGCCAACTTCAACTTCCTACTCCACCACATTCCAGGAAAGCAAAACACAATTGCTGACCTCCTATCTTGGAGAGAAGACCTTAAAAGGGGGGTAGAAGTCAATGAACACGTGACAATTTTACCTGATCCTCTTTTTTCTCGAACAATATACATGCCAGACAACACCAATCAGCAACAAGAAGCCCTCCAAGAACTACATGACTCACCTATTGGAGGACATCCAGGCATCAAGAACACTTGGGACCTCATCAAAAGATGCTTCCATGGCCCAAGACTCAGACAATTTGTCAAAAACTATGTCAAAGGATGTGCTAAGTGTCAAGAAAGCAAGACAATCCGAGTCACCCATGCACCTCTACACCACTTTGACACTCCAGTCGAAGAAGGACCATTCCAATATATATCCATGGACTTATAACCAACCTACCAAAGTCAAAAGGATATGACTCAATCCTTACAATTGTCGACCAAGGATGTTCCAAAGCCACCATATTCTACCCTGCAAGAAAACTATTGATGGAGAAGGAGTAGCTGGACTATACCTCCGCCATTTATTCCCCTGGTTTGGAACACCAAAACAAATCATATCAGACAGAGACCCAAGATTTACAGGCAACTTTGCATGTACCATGTGTAAAGCAATTGGGACAAGACAAAACTTGAGTACTGCCTTCCACCTAAGAACAGATGGATAAAGCGAACGCATGAACCAATGGATCGAAGGCTACTTAAGACAATTTGCCAACAGAGTTCAAAATAATTGGGCCCAGTACCTCCCAGTAGCAGAATTCACTCACAACATGTGGAAACATGAAACAATGGGCTTTATGCCACATCAACTAATCATGGGGACTAACCCACAAGCAAATTGGAAAGATGGCAATGAAACAGTACCTGCCACTGCCACCCGAATAGAAGAACTTACCAAGGCAAGAACAATAGCCCACCAATCGCTGCAAAGGAAGACCCAAATAAAGAAACCAATCAAGACATACAAGGAAGGACAAGAAGTATGGCTTGATGCGTGCAACATCAAAACAAAGGCACCATCAAAGAAAATGGCACCAAAGTGCATAGGACCCTTCACCATCAGTCAGCAAATATCAGCAGTGGTGTACCGGCTCAACCTACCTCCGAACATGAACATACACAATGTGTTTCATGTGGATCTAATAACACCTTATACAGAAACCAAGGAGTATGGCAAGCTTTACAAACGACCACCACCTGACACAATAGAAGGTGAAGAAGAATATGAAGTTGATGAAATTATTGCAGAAAGGAAACATGGGCACAAGCATCAGCACCAATACCTGGTCAGATGGAAAGGATACCCTGCATTGGACAACTCATGGGTCAGCAGTGATGACCTACACACTCCAGAACTCCTCAAAGAATTTCACAAGACCAAAGAAACCTAAACAGGGGGTCAAAACATATATAAGGACCCATGAATCAAGACAAAGACCTCAGCAAGCAGCTGCCTCTTCAGCCGCTTACTATCAAACCAACCTCACTACCACTACCACACTTCTCATCTCTTTACACCCACTCCCACCATTCCCAACTTTCGAAACATTCAGCCCTAACCACAGTACCAATGGCCACCATCGTCAGCACCACCCCTATGGCATCCACAACTGGTCTACCCACCAACCGCTTTTACCCCCTTACTTTTCTTGAGGATACCTCCTCCACCGACAACAGCTCCTGGGGATCCGTTTCCCCACCACCACTTACCCCTATGGGGTATTCAATCGACAGTGCCCCAGCTTCCCCACTTTCTGCTTCCACTAACCTTAGGATCGATGCCCTCGCAAATGCTTGCAAGCAGGCCAGCACCACCACCATATACGCTCAGCACATTCCAGCAGGCGATGTCCACGACACCCTTCATGCACTGGGAGCCAAGCCAGCTTGCTCCCAGCAAGAAAAAGAAGAAGACGAAGAAATACACAAATGACGAGTCCACAAGGAGGAGGAGGATCAGACAAAGGGTGAGGTGAGCGATGAATACCCAGGCCCTGGTTATCGCACCTGCACCTTCAAACCATTTATCATCCCCAATGAAAAGGGAGGAGCCAAACATGCCAAGTACTTCAAGTACCACTTTGACAATGACCGCTACCCCCTCATCAGCACCACCATGGGTAAGGGACACCCAGTTTATACAGACCTACTCCGTCCCATCCCCTCCACACATCCTGACACCGGATACACTAAACATCACAGCAGACTGTTCTCTGGCAGGGAACTGTTTGCTGAGAGTGTCAATAACACCTTGCAGGATAAGGGAGATGAATCACTAACAGCAGCCGTCATTGCCTACTGCAAGTGGGAAGAAGACAACCACTACCTTGAGCAAGAAATGCTCAAACTCAAAATCAAGGCAGCGTTTGTATGCATGAAGAAGATGGAGTGGTTGGGAGGATTGCAGGATGCCAATGCCTTCAACCGCATCGCAACCAGTCTCAAAGTGCAGCCAGTCCCCTGGAGCAACCTCGAAAAGGTTGCTCGCAACAAGATGCTCAAAGGATTCAAAGTCCCTGAGTATCTCAAACATATTGCCCCCCTTGACACTGACAATGATGATGACGAGTACATACGGTCCTGGGGGGCCATCAAGAACTACAAGAAGTGCCACAAGTGCTGCCGCACCAGCCACATCCGTCACAACTGCCCCTACAGGGAGTCTTGCCAAGGACGCTCCTAAAGACTCTAAACAGGGGGTGATGTTATGGACTGCGGACTATTTATGCTTACATCATTTTTAACTATATATAGTAATCCCTTTCTCATGGACTGGCAGGAAGCCCCTTCCACATAGTGATGTTCAGGCCCGGCTTGGCCTGGCTTTGAGGGCTTGGGCCCGGCTTCTGAGGGCCTGGGCTTCGAAGAATCTCAAGCCAGGCCCTGGGCCAAACTGCGGGCCTGGCTTGGGCCTGGCCTGGCCTAAGCCAGGGCTTTTAGGCATCTGGAAGAGCAATGTAAAGTATATCTATAATGATGAATACACAACGACAAGCATGTAAAATAGGGTAGCATGGATAAGAAAAAATATAATATTAGAATCATAAAATTTTGTGAACCCATCTAGAAGTCGGACTCATCATCTGCCATCTCGTCATTGTCATCGTCAAGCAACATGCTATCCCAGGACTCATCCTCCACAGCTTCTGGCACTTCTCCATCTTCCATCTCACTATCCAGCTCCATCTCCAGGGCACTTGATGGCAGTGGTTCACGAAAAAGTAAGTCATGGCATATACAACATTTAACACATTGCAGAGCCTCGATGATGTCACCCTTCAGGTGGTTGCATCATTTTGTAATCGTGATCCCACCCTGTGAAAATGCTCACTCGCTCAATACAGAAGATGCCATGATTGAAAGGTAGTCGCAAGTGAGGGATGCCCAGACAGGGTAACACTCCTGATTGAACTACGAAATTTAAATCAGTATGTACCAAAAGTCTTTGTTGAATATGTGTAGATAACTTACACCCCACCACTTTATCGATGTCATGCCCTCTGATAATTCATGGACAGCATCAAGATACCCACAAAATTCTGGGTGCCATGGTTTGTTGGAATCATTGGATGGTGCAGGTGTTGTATCAGGGTCTTCCTCATCGTCACTGAGCTCGCGAAGGAGACTTTTGATGCTGGGTTTCTTGTTTTTCTTGATCAAAGGTTTGGGGCCAGATTTGTGCATCTCTTCATATTGCTCTTGGAACTGACACAAAAGATATTTTTAGTAAATAGACTTGAAAGCACAATGAAACACACAATTTCTTCAGCACAATCAAGAACCCCTTGCTGTAAATCTTCAGACCAGTGCTTCTTGAAGTGTGACATCTTTTCCTTTGGGTTGAGTACTGTACATAAACTGTGATTCAGTAGAAAAACAATAGCCAGGATTGACAACCTACGCATAGCCATGATGTATGCTGGTGAGTCTGTCGTCTTCTCATAATACTCATCTACCTTATCGCAGGCCTTTGCAAGCGCTGGAGCAAATGGCATGTACTTGGGTCTCTCTGCTCGTGATGACCATGCCTTATGAAGCACCTCAAGAGCAGGTATTCCGAGGTGAAGTGTCAATACCTGATCTGATGAAAAGGCTTGCTGGGCATTGTCGGCATGCTAAATAAAGTTTAATGGAGGAACAAACAAAGCAATAAGAAAAAACATGTACAGCAAGTAATCCAAGAAAGAGCTCGACACACTCCCATTCATTTGTTGTCAACTTCAGTGCAATGAGTTTGTTGTGCTTCGCTGAGTCATTCTTGTCAAGTGCCATTGCATAAACAAAGGCTTTCACATGCTAAAATTATAGTGATCAGCTGTGTAAGGCACATTAAAATATGAACAAACCTTCTTGCTAATGTCAGCCCAATGAAGCATAAAATATGTTGATGACCACCGAACCTTCATATCAATCAATAGCTGCTTCAGGACAAAGATGCCAGCTTCAGATTGAATGGTTTTGAACATCTGTTTCCGTTTTGCAGATGATTTTTGCTGTGAAATTCTGCGGTTAGTATATTATCAAATATAATATGAAAAAAATCGCCCACCTTTACTGCTATGGCTCAGATTAAGCCAACTTCATCGCGGGTGGTAGGGATATGGGCCTTGGGTTTATTTGGGTCAAAATGTGGTGATTTGCTGTATGTACTGATCAGAGCTTGTGTTGCAAGGTTAATTACATGGGCCAGGCAGCTGTTTTTGTTCAATCAGCGCTGAGTCACAGGGAAGCAATCGAAAATTACTTGATACGGTGTTTGCACCAAGGAAACTTCTTCTTCATTCATCATTTGATATGTATGGAAAACTCTTCTAACATTGTGGCATTATTTGTCGTGTTGTCGCATGTGATGTGACCAATCTGAAACAAATTCAATTAGGTGGCAGAAATATACGAAATTGGTTGCTGCACTGACCTTGTGCTTGATTCCAACACACTCCGCAATTTTGAATAGGGCTTGACCAAGTCGCTTCCCATTATGGGCATTGTTGACTTGTGTAAATCCGAGTAGAGTGCTCTTGAGCTCCCAATGCAAAGGCACAGACTCTTCAATCCAATGGCCAGTCACTGTGAAATAACCCTCCATATTGCCAGCCTGCCATGCGTCACATGTGAGATTTATCTTGCGCTTACAGCTGGGCTCTGCAGAATCCAAGTCAGTAGATTAGTTTGATGAAAAAAAATCATAGACCTACATTCAATCTCAACTTGAGGTCAGTTAGATGTTTCTTGAACAAAGACTTGATTTCATTTCGGGTAGCCTTGCGACTGGGAATTTTGACTCCGTTGGTGGCACAGGCAGCGATGTCGATCATTTCCTTGAACTTCAGATGATCGAGAGCTGAAATCAGCTGCAAAGGTATTATTATTAGAGGAATGGTGGAATAAAATATGAGACTTACCTGGTCTGTTGCCGCTTGTCATGGTGGACTATTGGGACGCTTACGCTTACTAATATTCTTGCCTTATATGTACATATTTCCCACAGCTCGGCTGGAGTCATCACCACTTCCCCCTCCCTACCTTACCCTACTGTTATTACACTCCTGCTGACCCCTTCTGCTGTTGTGTTGCCTCGGCTCGTTACTAAATTACTTACACTAATATGCCAACGAGTTTCGTGGCCTTACTGCCGCTGAAACACGTCATAGACTGCCGATGACTCCGCCTAAATAGTTATGTATAAATACGCTCATAGAAGGGGACCAAAAGCCTTAAGCTTGGTCTCTTGTGAATCTTAGACATTCTCAGAGCAATCCTCAGAGTGATCCGAAGCTTCCCAGCCCCTTTCCCCTCCCACTTGCGCCCTAGAACATACCCTAGGGTCTGCTAAGCGACTTAGTGACACGTTTCACTTAATCTACCATATATAGTAAACCGAGTCCGATTGGGAACTCTTCAACCCCGACACATACGTTAAGCGCTCAGAAAGGCGTTGCCTTTCTTCGCTCCAGACAAACGAAGGTCACTGAGTAATGGACTTCTCAGTGCTCTATAGAACCGCCTATCTGCCCAGAACCCCAGCAGGAAGGAGCAGCTCCTTCCATTCACGACCTTAGTGGCATACCAACGAACTAAGTGCAATACAAGGCGTATCAGCACTCCAGACATCCCTTCCTTTGGACATAGTATCCAAATCGACTCCTCTGCATCTAGATCCCCTTCCTCCTTCAGGAGATAGGGAACGACAGCAGCCAGCACCACCACTACCCACAGCCATTCTAACAAGGCATTAGAACTCCACAGAAGACAACCAAGACAACGGTCACCGATGCAGATATCATCCTACACCTACAACAGAAAGACAGAGACAGGCCAGATGCCCTACCCCTCATAGCAATAGAACGAACAGCCAAGGAGGCTGCCAGACAGAAACATCGACAGAACCGCCACGCTCCGTCCAGTGTGACATTAGACCAAGCTTATCAGTCAACACGGAAGAATTCCGAAGAGAACCACTTGTCTACCCAAAGGCTTGGGAAGGAAGCACAAGGGTTCGCATCAAACGAAGAACAGAACCAAATCTCCCAGAGTACATCACAGGACCAAATATCTATTGGACAGTCCAAGGAACATATTGAGGATACACCCTTGACGTCCCCAGCAAAAATACTAGTGCAATCAGAAGATACCCAGTTGAATTCATCAGTGGATACTGGTACACCCTTACCAGAGACGAAACCGGTGTTCTTTGGGCATACGACCAAGACCGAATTGAACATGGAGGAGCAGGAACGGATACCCACCAGTAGACGATCCCTACCACCCCAATTACCAGCTCAGCGAGTCACACTAACTCCTGCAGTAGCTCCAGCAGAACTAGGAGCCACAGCACCAGAAACACACACCCCTCACACACATTCCACCGACCTCCACTCCCCTAGAGAACCAAGAAGTGAAGCACACGATTCCTCTGAAGAAGGAAACAGAAACGAACACACAGCCAGCGAAGGATCTGAAGACAGACCTCACACACCAGAAGAAGCCGACCCCCCTACATACCAGAAGTAACTCCAGCACACCACGAGCAAATCGAAGCTCCACAACCCCCAGAACAGGAACCACACCTCCCAGAAGACGTTGAACACCTAGGAGAACAAATTAACCTTCTAGCCATCTATCACATCGAGCCACAAATCCAGATCACCCCAGCGGACCAACAACCAGACCCACCACCGCCGCAACCGCCCATACAAGTCTTTATGGCCAACGTACCACCTCAACAACCTCAACAACCTCAACCACCCGCAGGAGGACCACCCCCAGGTCCACAACAAGCGGGAGCACAAGCGCCCATCCACCAGGCAATGGCAAGTGGAATGGCACACCACCAGACATATACACAGGAGACAGAAGTCGAAGCGACAAGTTCCTGAAAGAGTTCAAACTCTACAGGCTGCTCAATGAAGACAATGAAACAATGAACATCCCATACAAGCGAGCAGCCTTAGCCTTGTCCTACATCAGAGGACCCCTAGTCGATGATTGGGTCTACCAACGAGTTGATCACCTCAGTAATCAGCTCCACACCAACAATGTACCTATGCAAGACGAAGTCCACTGGGCCGAATTTGAAACAGCTTTTACAGCTGCTTTCACCGATATCCACAAGTTACCAAAGCCACCACTATGCTTCAACAACTCAGAATGAAACAAGGAGACCTAGATGGATATATAGCTCAGTTCAGAAACCTAGCCACTAAAGCTGGATATGCCCTTGACGCTCCAGGAACACTACAGATGTTCTTACAAGGACTACCCTCCGGCTTAGGACGACGAACGCTCAGAATGCACCCTGGACTAACCACCTTTGATGAATATGTCCAGGCTGTCCAGAAGGAATCCAAAGTACAGGAGCAAGAAAACCTGATCTTTGGAGAAGGGAAATGGCCTATGCCAAACTGGGGACCTAAAAACCACCACCCCGCCATGCGCCACACCCCCTAAACCCCAGTTCACCCAAGACGCCCTTACACCAATGGTACTCCTATGCAAGTAGATACCATCAGGAAAGCAGACACAGACGAAGCTAAGAAGAAACACAGAGAAGAAGGACGATGCTTCGAATGTAGCAAACAAGGACACATGGCCAAGAACTGTCCTACCAAGAAAAGGCCACCCCAGAAACCATCTTACATTAAGATGGTCCAAAGTAACGAAGAATACTATGAAGAAGAAGAAGACGAAGAAATGGAAGAAGCCGAAGAAGAATCTCAAGAAGTGGACGAAATCGAAGATATGGTTAATAGAATGGTCACCTTCTCCGATGACAAGAAGGTGCAATGGATGAATGCGATGCAAGCCAAAGGAGTGGATTTTTCGACCGCCTGAATGACACGGCCATCATTCGGGCACTGTTCACAAATAACGTATTTGTACCCAAGATTCGATCAGTACAAACTCAAATAATACTACGTTTACGGAACAGAAGGGCCGACGCAACAGCACTTGTGGACAGCGGAGCCACAGAAAATTTCATCCACCATAAACTCATACAGAAGTTCCAAATCCCACAATACCTCTCCAGAAGCCAAGAATCGCCAGGAACGTTGATGGAACCATCAACCAGGCTGGAAAAATTACTGACAAAGTAGAACTTGAAATTCGACATCAAGGAATCACAAAAAAATTCCCCTTCTTTGTCACCAACTTAGGACATGACAACATCGTCCTAGGATATCCATTCCTAGCCACTAATGAACCAAAGATAGATTGGAAGAAAGGAACTGTTGAAGGAAACATTGTGGCGTCTACCATGGATGCCCACAAATGGAAGGTGCTTTCCCAAATCTGGAAAACCACCACCTCTACACAATTGCGATCCAGGAAGCCGAAAAGAAAGACAAGAAAACCTGGGATCAAATAGTACCAGAAAAATACCACCCATTCAAGAAAGTCTTCAGTGAAGAAGCATCCAAGCGAATCCCAGAATCAAAACCTTGGGACCACGCTATAGATCTAAAACCAGACGCTCCAGCATCATTTGACTGTAAAGTCTACCCTCTATCACCCAAAGAACAAGAAGCATTGGAAGAGTTCTTAAAAGAACACCAAGAAAAGAAATACATTGAACCTTCCAAATCGCCATACGCCTCCCCTTTCTTTTTTGTCAAAAAGAAGGATGGAAAATGCGACCAGTCCAGGACTATAGAAAGCTCAATGAATGGACAATCCCAAACAACTACCCCCTACCCTTGATTAGAGACCTAATACCTTGACTTGCAGGAAAGAAACACTTCACCAAGTTCGATGTACGTTGGGGGTACAATAACATCCTCATCCGACCAGAGGACCAACATAAAGCAGCCTTTAAAACAAACAGAGGCTTCTTCCAACCAAAAGTAATGTACTTTGGAATGAGGAACGCCCCTGCCACCTTCCAAAGCATGATGGACTTCATCTTAGAGATCAACTAGCCAAAGGGAATGTGTTCATCTACATGGATGACATCCTCATCGCCACCGATGGAACTTGGGAGGACCACTACAAGGAAGTAATCAAGGTCCTAGAAGTCTTACAAGAAAATGACCTCTATCTCAAACCAGAGAAGTGCGACTTCCACAAAACAGAAGTGGAATATCTAGGAATGCTAGTAGGAAGCGGACGCGTCAAAATGGATCCAGTCAAAGTCAAAGGAATCACAGATTGGCCCATCCCTACGACAGTCAAAGAACTTAGGGCCTTCCTAGGCTTTGGAAATTTCTACAAAGACTTCATTGATCATTATTCCCTCATTGCGCGACCACTTCATGAACTAACAAAGAAGAGCAAGAAATGGGAATGGAGTCAAAAAGCCGATGAAGCATTCAAATACCTCAAGAATAAATTCACATCCTATCCCATCCTCAGGAATGCTGATCAAACCAAACCATTTACACTAGACACAGATGCATCGGATTATGCCATTGGAGCCACCCTAACACAGGAATTTGAAGATGGACAACACCCAGTTGCGTTCTTTTCAAAGTCACTCAACCAAGCGGAACGCAACTATGACATCTATGATAGAGAACTGCTGGCAATAGTATCAGCAGTTAAATTCTTTAAACACTTTCTTCTAGGAGCCAGACATCAAATCAAAGTACGCTCAGACCATGACAACCTGAAATATTTCCGAGCGGCGCGAAAAGTAACACCCAGACAAGCAAGATGGATGAACTACTTGGCAGACTATGATTCATCATCCATCACTTTCCAGGAAAACAAAATACCATTGCAGACCTTCTATCACGAAGAAAAGACCTTGAAGAGGGGGTAAATAATGAACAAACTACCATCCTCCCCGACAACCTATTCATTCGAACTCTTTACCTCCCAAATGACAACCAAAAGGACAACAAACCCTCAAAGAAATACATGATGCACCCACAGGTGGCCACCCAGGGATCTCAAACACCTGGGACCTAGTCAAAAGACGCTACCATGGCCCCAAACTTCGAGAATTTGTCGAAAAATACGTTAAGGGATGCGCCAAATGTCAAGAAAATAAAACCATCCGAACCGCAAAGCCCCCTTACACACTTCGACACCCCAGTAGAGAAGGACCTTTCCAATATGTGTCCATGGACTTCATAACAGAATTACCAAAGTCCAAAGGATATGACACCATCCTCACCATTGTGGACCAAGGATGTTCCAAAGCCGTCAATTCTTACCCTGTAACAAGGAAATCACCGGAGAAGGAGTGGCACAGCTGTACCTTCAGCACCTCTTCCCCTGGTTTGGAACTCCCAAACGTATCATATCCGACAGAGACCCTCGTTTCACCGGAAATTTCACAAGAACCTTATGCAAAGCGATAGGCACCAAACAAAACCTTAGTACTGCGTTTCACCCTAGAACTGATGGACAAAGCGAACGCATGAATCAATGGGTCGAAACATTCCTGAGACACTTTGTCAATGGAAGACAAGACAACTGGGCTACATATCTTCCGGTGGCGGAATTTGCTCACAATTCATGGAAACATGAAGGAACACGCCACACACCCCATCAATTAATCATGGGATGTAACCCTCAGGCAATTTGGACAAAAGGAGATGAAGAAGTACCAGCGGTAGATATCAGACTAAAGGAACTAACCAAAGCAAGGAAATTGCGCATCAAGCCTTACAGAAAAAGACAGCCATAACGAAACCAGTCAGAACATTCAAGACTGGAGACGAAGTCTGGCTAGATGCACGAAACATAAAGACGAAGGCACCATCAAAGAAGATGGAACCGAAACGCTTAGGACCCTTCATTATCAAGAAAAAGATATCTCCGGTCGCTTACCAACTCAACTTGCCAGCACACATGCATATACATCCAGTGTTTCATGTAGATCTATTATCGCCCTATATGGAAACCATGGAGTACGGCATCCCATTCAAGTGCCCAGCACCTGAAACCATCGAAGGAGAAGAAGAATATGAAGTAGACGAAATCATTGCAGAAAGGAAACATGGCCGAAAAAGACAACGACAATACTTAGTCAAATGGAAAGGTTACCCCACATCGGACAATTCATGGGTCAGCAGCAATGACCTACATGCACCGGAGCTACTCAGCGAATTCCACCGATCGCAATCACCCACCCAGCTATAAAAACCCCCTCCAAACTACCTTCAAACGACAGCAGTGAACATCACTACTACACTTCCAAACCAACTCTCCAACAACACCCCCTCACTCTAACAAACTCCCCCACTCGCAACCATTCAGTCCTCGACAACATGTCCATCTTCCCCACCTCCTGCGAACGAACCACCCCCCTATGCACCACCACCAACCGGTTCGCTCTGCTTGACATTGAAAATTATACCAATAGTGATGCCTATGAGGTTCGCTCCCCAAGCGCCTCTCCTCCTCCCCTTGAACCGCCACCACAACTCCCACCTCCCACCGTCGAGTCACCTCCAATCAGCAAACCTCGACGACCTCCTCGCTGCCATCGACTGGACCAATCAACAGGAACGCCACTCCCCCAGTAACTTCTCCCTCGATGACAAAGAACCAGGAAGTACAGACAAACATATCACCGTATACCTGGACAACACTCCAACAGATCACATCCGTGCAGCCCTTCGAGCCCTTACTACAAACGCACCTGCGCCTATGACGAGGGGGAGGAAGAGGACGAGAGGGTCTGGACTACCAACGAGAACAAGAGGGAGAACAGAGAGCAGGGAAAGAACCAAGCAGAGGAAGATGACCCCCATCCTGGACCAGGATGGATCGAGACCACTAACGAACCCTTTGCACTCCCTACCATTACAGGAGGGGCCCTCTTCGCCCCCTACCACAAGTACCACCTCGACAACCCAAAATATCCCCTCGTTAGCACCACTCTTCGCAAAGGTGAGGAGGTATTCACCACCCTCCTTCGTCCCATCCCAGTACCACACAAGAGCCCATACCTCACACCAGTGCAGAAGCGCATCTTTTCGGGAAGAGAGCCCTTTGCCCGAAAAGTAACCAAAGTCACCACTGAAGAAGAGTGAGTCGTTCCTCTCGGGTCTATTGGCTTACAGGATGTGGGAAAGGGAGGTAATGTACACCCAGCAAGAGCTTGCCCGGGTGAACAACAAACTGCCTTCCAGAAAATCAGGATGATAGAGTGGTATGGAGCACTTCAAGATGCTGATGGGTATAGGAGATTGGCCACAGGTCTCCAGGATTACAACCCCTGGGGAA
>WTXH01000487.1:0-14980 GCA_022376555.1 Russula compacta | reverse complement strand
TGAACACCATCTTCCGACAGGAAGTAGGAGAGGCTGGCTCTCTGTATACATGGACGACATTGCTATCCACATGGCTAAACAACCACATGAGACAGAGGAACAACACATGACCAGACATCGAGAATACGTCCATCGCATGCTGGACAAACTAGAAGAAAATGACCTCTACTCAAACCGGAAAAATGCCAGTTCAAAAAGAAGAAATTGAGTATCTAGGGGTCATTGTAGGAAAAGGTCACCTCAGGATGAGCCCTAAAAAGCTGCAGGGAATCGCAGATTGGTCTCCACCAAAGAACCCAACAGACATCAGGAGCTTCCTGGGGTTCACAGGCTACTATCGATACTTCGTCCCAAACTACTCAAAAATTGCACAACCCCTACTCGAGCTAACAAAGAAACCACACCATGGCATTGGGGAGAGGCACAAATGAGGGCATTTGAAGAGCTGAAAACAAGAATGTGCAGTAGCCCGGTACTGATCCAACCAGACGTCAAAAAACAATTCACGCTTCACGTCGACACATCAGCGTACGGCGTGGGCGCTGTACTCTCGCAGGAGGGACAGCACGACCTCACAAAAACCTTGGCTCAGCGACATAAGCCACTCTTGCATCCAGTGGCATACTATTCGGCGACATTCACACCCACAGAATGGAACTATGACATTTATGAATGAGAACTGTTAGCTGTCATGAAGGCCCTAGCCCACTGGAGGCATTACTTAGGATGGACAAAAACCCCATTTGTAATCCAAACTGACCATGCCAACCTCCAGTACTGGAAGTCACCGAGGAACCTAAATCAACAAACTGCGTGGTGGCATGCCGACCTCCAAGAATACGACTACATACTGGAGTACATCCCAGGCAAGATGAACACCGCAGCAGACACGCTATCCAGACCATCGAACGCGGATCATGGTGAAGACGACAACAAGGATGTCACAATCATCCCACCACACCAAATCTGAGCAGTGCAAACAATCAATGGAAAACCATTGTACCCAACCTCAAAGAGCTCAAGCGAGCCATCGTCAGAAACACCCACGACACACCCACATCTGGCCACCCAGGAAGAGATGAGACCTTAAGGAAGGTACAAGAGCGATATTGGTGGCCCAAGATGAAAGAATGGATTGCAGACTACGTCAGGGGATGTGCGATATGCCAACAAGCTAAAGTCTTGACGCACTGACCCCATGTCCCGCTCTACCGAATCCCCTCGGAGCCGGGCACACTGCCATTCCAAACCATAGCCATGGATTTGATCACTGGACTACCGCGGAAGCAAGGACTGGACGCAATTCTCACCATTGTGGACCATGGATGTTCTTGTGCTGCCTTATTCATCCCCTGCTCTACCAACATCACAGGGCTGGGAATTGCCCAACTATACCTGGACCACCTCTACCCATGGTACGGACTCCCCAGAAAGATCATCAGCGACTGAGACCCATGGTTCATGTCGAGTTTCGGAAAGGCGCTCACCAAGAAGCTAGGGATACAACAAAACCTGTCCACAGCAGCCCACCCCCAAACAGACGGCCTTTCCGAACGAAAGAACCAATGGATAGAGCAATATCTGCGGCTGGTAACAGGCAGACAGCCAGACAACTGGATGGAATGGGTTGCAGTTGCAACCGCAGTGCACAACAATTGGAGAAATAGTACAACCGGGCTATTGCCCAATCAAATCCTGATTGGTTATGAACTGATGTTGGGGCCTGGAGACTCGGGGGTCCAGACCAACAATGAGGCAGTGGAATGACAAGCGCAAAGAATGGAGGAAGCACAGGATCAAGCGATCAAAGCAATTAACAAAAAGGTGGCTGAAACACCAATGGGACAATATAAGGCCAGAGACCAAGTATGGCTAGAGGGGACCCACTTGACCCTCCCACATCAAGGGTCCAAACTGAATCCAAAACAGTATGGCCCTTTCAAAATCCTCAAAGAGGTATCCCTGGTCGCCTTCTTGCTGCAACTCCCCATGTCATGGTTAATCCACCCAGTATTCCATGCATCTCTCCTTACCCCATATAGAGAGACGGACACCCACAGGCCCAATTACACCCAACCTCCCCCTGAGCTAATAGATAATGAGGAACAATATGAAGTGGAGCAAATCAGAAACCATCGCCATCAAGGGCAATCAAGAAAGCTCCAATATCTCATAAAGTGGTGGGGCTACCCCAAAAGCGACAACACCTGGGAACCAGCTGACCAGGTGCACGCCCCAGATCTCCTTCGGGAGTATCACAAGCACTGGCCCTTGAATGAGATAAAAGGGAAGCAGAAACCCCTGGCAAAAACAACAGCTCAACCTTCCTCCACTCTTAGCATCATTACTTCTCCATGTCTTCCCCCACTCCAATCCCAGTACCACCCCCTGCCGTCGAGGCCATACTCGTGGAGGCTATCGGGTCTCCCTCCACAATGGCCGGCCCTGGTCATGCTGCTGCCACCCCTGCCTCTAATGCCATCCGCCTCCCCGGCACGTTCCCAGATCTCGAAACAAATGCATTCTGGGAGGGCCCCCTCTCCCCTGGCACCATTCGATCCGTCCTGGATGGATACAAAGACCTCGGCCCGACCCAGCTCCGCCAGCTGGCTGCAGGCCTCGCCTCCACCCTCCAACAGTGTGAAGCGCTATTCCAAGATGAGGCATGGTGTCTCAAGCATCAATTTGAAGAAGTTAACAGAGACAACCGCGAGCTTAAGGTGTGGATTCAACAAATTGACAGGGAGCCCCTCCTGTGTCCTGACAGATACGTCAAGAACAACGGGAGGCTCCCCGAGTTCACTATCACTACCCCCAACAGCGAGAAGCCTGCCGTCTTCATCAAACAGCTGGACGATGGGCAAGTGGCCGGTCTGGCAGCCAATGCGATGGGTGACCACGATGCCCAGATCATCGAGCTCTATGCTTGCCCCAAGTTTGATGACTTCCCTCTCTCCCCACTCCTGTCCTGGTTCCGCACCCATCTATGGGGAACAGAAATCAACTACCACCCCCTGCGCGAAGCCGTCATCGACTTGGACGACTGGCCCCTCCTCGCCGAAATTATGCAGTACTGGGTCCTGGATCGTGATTGCGATATAATGCGCGCCGAGTTACATCTGGCTCAGGCGAATCTGGCAGCGTCTGAGGCCGCAAAACAAGCCTCCGAGGACCGGCTCGTCACTGCCCAGGCCAGGAAGAAAGTCCCACAAGTGGGAGTCGAGCGATTCCAGCCTCAGCTGGCGCGACGGTCAGGCTGGAGAAAGACAGGATGAGGGCATCCTATCTAGCGGAGGGGTGATGTAACCGGCCTGGGGTGATGGTTCAACACCATCGTGCCCCTGTAAGTTGCGGAACCGGCCAAATAGAGGACTCTGACCCCGTTTCATGTTTGTGCCCCATTTCATGTATATCAGCTTGTGATTTTCTTGAGTCTCTTGTGCTACTGGCTGTTATTGTCTTGGTTGTGTTTCAGTTATAAATAGGTAGCACTGCCCCCTTCAGGCCCTAGGCCTGCCCTCAAGTACCATGTACTATATATAGGGGACTCATTACGCCTGGCAGAGGCAAGTTGAGTCTCTTGTCTCAATACTAGCAGTGTTCTACTTCATTGCGGGTGGCTACTGAGTCGGAGCTCAGCAAGCGGTAACCTGGTTGTCGACATTGACATACACATCAACTTCGTCTCTATAAGTCTTCTAGACCACTTTGAGGTCTAGCTTGTTGACCTAGTGTGTCTATTGTTGCTGTCAAACCCTTGGCAGTGACAGCACTAGACATGGTGGTGGGGCTACAATAAAAGCATCCATTTGAAAGGGACAAAAGTGAGTCAACCATATAGTAAGATTATAGTAAGGACAGTATTGTATTGTAGGCACAAAGCCTACATGTTTCAAAAATTCCTTTTGGGACTTGCACAAGGCAAATCCCAGCACAGGACCATGTCCCAAGGCATGCTAATGCACTCACTGCAGTATATGAAAACCAACACTCCCCCTCAAACACAACACAGTCCAAGTGTACATGCATGCATTAATTCCTTCCATTTAGGTAAGGATTTAGTGAGGCAGTCTGCTACCATGTCTTCTGTGAGACAGTAGATGAGTGAGATGGTTCCTTTGGCAACAACTTGCCTGATGAAATGAAATTGTATGTTGATGTGTTTGGTGTGGGCATGGTAATTGTCATTGTGGGCAAGTTTGATGGCAGCCTGGTTGTCATAAAAAAGGGTGGTTGGGGAAGTTGGGAGAGGAAGGAGCTGGTGAATGAGTTAGCGAAGCCAAATGGCCTCCTTTGCCGCATACATTGCTGCAATGTACTCTGCCTCTGCTGTGGATAAGGTGACAAGTTCCTGTTTGCATGAGTGCCAGGAAATAGCTCCACCATCAATAAGGAAGGCGTAGCCTGAGATAGCATGTCTATGCTCCTCTGTGGCTCCATCAGCATCAGTGTAACCAATAAGATCATGTTGTTCTCTGCTGTAGGTGAGTGCAAGGTCTTGGGTGCCTGCCAAATAACGAAAACTTCATTTGACAGCTTCCCAATGGGCAATGCTGGGGTTGTTGAGAAAGCAAGAAAGTGCAGATACTGAATGCAAAATGTTGGGGCACGTGGCTTTGGCAGCATACATGAGGCTGCCTATGGCCTCACAGTATGGCACTTTCTTTATTTGCACTGCTTCTGTGGCGTTAGATGGTGATTCATGCTTGGAATACACTATTCCAGGTACCATGGGAGTCCCATGTGATTTTGCATTGTTCAGATTGAAATGCATGATGATGGAGTTGATATAAGTTGTTTGGGAAAGGGAAATAGATTGCTTTAGGTGATCGCAAGTGATTTTGATGCCTATGAGCCAGTGAATTGGTCCTAGGTCAGTGAGGGAGTAGCACTTGTTAAGCTTGTGCTTATACTCAGTGATGAGAGCAGGGGAGCTGCCTGTGAAGGCACAGTCATCAACATGGATGGCAATGATGAGGATGTGATTTTTTTTCTTTTTTTTTTTTTTAAATCTGAATTTATATCCCACAGCACATATGAAGGAGTACAGAGGTGGGCACATATTGTACATACTATGCTTAGGTGTGTATGGTAAGGGCATATACCAGAGTTTGCTAGTTAAGGGCAGCAGTAGGGTGTCATGTGTGGTGTGCATGGGGTTGAGGCTTATGCCCACCCAGTCTCTGTGTGTGTCTTCCTTCTCCACCTTCATCCAGGTTCCCACTCTGTCCTCGGCTTAGCACAGACTCCGGTCTCTTCCAGGAAGTGAAGCAATGCGATGACTTGCTTTGGGTGGTTAAAGAGTTGTGAGAGGTTTCGGGGGCGGCCTCTGGCAGTTAGGTGCTTATGGTGTGCGGTGGTGTGTAGTGGGCAGGAGAGCAAAATGTGCTCTACTGTTTGGACAGGCTTGCCACATGGGCATGCGATCAGAGCTGGCATGTGTTTCGGGTAGAATCGTTGTGTGTATTTTCCTACAAATGTGTGTCTGGTGATAATCCAATACATGGTGCACCATGTTAGACAAGAGAACTTAGCTGTTTCTGTCTTGTTGAGGGAGGTAGGATGGGGTTGCCCATCAGGTGGTTTTGAGAGTGCTGTTTGGTACGCCATAGACGTGCATGGGTTTTGGTGCCAACATTCGGCCCATGCTGCAATGACCTGTTGTTTGGTCTTGTCCTTTTGGTTTTTGATTGAGTGGGGTTCCTCTTCTGTCCTTATGACGGCTGTGCAGATGGCTTTGAGGGCTAGTTGCTTTGCCCTCTGGAAGCTGATGAAGGCGATGGCTCTGGGGAGCCAGAGTAATCTGATGTTCATGTTCGGGTGATTTGTGAGGATTGTACTTAGCTTTCAGAGGCATTCCAGGGCCACTGGCTGTTCATTGTGGGGGCTGGCATCTAGTGCTTTGCTGATCGTGGGTGTAGAGGGTGTTAAGACCAAGAAGTTTTGCTGTGCTGTGGTCTGGTAGGACATGAGGAAGTCAGCTAGGATGTCTAATGCAGGCAGGATGGAGTGGATGGCAGTGTCATTGGATGTTACTGTTTCTCCATACACCTCTTCCTTGTGGTTCCACTCTCGGCCCTTGCATTAGAGGACTGCTAAGGCAGCTCCCACCTGTTTCCCATCTTCATGAAGGTTGTTGGAGACTGTGCCTTCACAGTAGATAGTGACTAGTTGGCCCTCCCTGCAGAGGTTCATAATCGCCTTGGCAGCCTGGGGGTAATCCCAGTCCACTTGCTGGCATTCATTTAACCCTGCCATTCCAGTTAGGAGCATCTCGTGGGAGCTCTGGGAACTGGTCAATGTGTGGGCCATTCTGTCACTGGCATAGACTGTGACCATGATAGCTGGATTTCAGCTGCAAGTAGAACGTCCACACTGTCTGTGGAGAGTGGAAAGCATGCCATGAGTCTCCCCCTAGGGCGACAACAAGGTCACAAAAGCCTGTATACTCCTAGTCAAGGACTAGACAGGGACAAGACAAGAGACTTGACTTAGAGAGTCCTTGCCTGAGCACCTAATGCACTTATATACACGATAGGCCTAAAGCCTAGACCCTAGTCTGGATTAGTATGGTACAGTAATCGTACAGTAATCACAGTACAGAAAGCTGAGCAATCTGCTCACCAAGCAGTAATCTAAAGATAGCGCACTTACTAAAGTGCTGACTGATACCTTAGCAATACTAAAGGACTTCCCAAGCCCTTACTCATTGCTTCTGACTAACCATTAGTCAAGCACAGTCATAGTGCTTACTCAAGTGTCCTAGCTTCATCATCCTGCCTTGCAGGCATCCTACTAAGCATTGTCCATGCTGTATCGTGTGCACCGGCCTGGATGGCATAACTGGGCCACGCTTCTGAATCTTGTCTTGAACGTCCATGAGCCATACTTACCTCCTCATTGCCTAACGATCTGCCCTCCAGAGTCTTGCCAGACTCTATCCTTGAGCTCCAGCACCTTGATCTGCCCTCAAGGGACTTACCAGCCCCAATCCTTGGGCTCCAGCGACCCTCACAAGATGTCCCTGTGGTTCTCTAGCTTGCCAGCTAGCTGTGCCATGACATGTTTAGGGTGGCCTGCTCCACAAGCACTCGGAGTGTGGTGCAGGCTCTTGGGTGATCCAGTGTGGGGAGGGGTAATTCCTGTGGTTGCTGGGTGTACCAGTCACCCCTGAGGTGTCTGAGAAGTTGGCTCTCCTTGAAGACCTTGTATAGTCTAAGTGCTGTGTTCTGTGTGAGCATTGTCAGTCTTAGGTCCATCGGTAGGATGGAGAGAAGTTGGTGGAGGGGTTCATGTGGGGCAGTGTGGAATGCTCCTGTCATGGCCTAATGATGGCTGGTAAGGACTTGCAATATGAGTACAAGTACTTACCCATACAACTTCTTTTCTTCCCCTTGGTTCCCTCTTTTTACTTGATATGTGCCCCATTTCTCACTATGTACCTGCTGCAGTGCAGTCCCTTAATGGATGCGTCACTTTCCCTTCTACCTTACTGCAGATTACTGTACAATTTACTGTGGATACTGTGCACATGCAGCATCCAGAAGCACAGCAATGCGCAGCTAGCACAGCCTCATTTTCCAGTAGTATATAAAGGCCCCAAGTTTTGAGGACCAGCCTTAAGCTTGGTCTTCTGTTCAATACAGGACTTTAAAGCCTCACAGAAGGGAGCACCTCCCTACCCTAAGAGCAATCATTCCACTCAACTCATTTTGCCACTCTCATCTCTGAAGAGATCAAAGCTGATAGAGCTGTCACTGAGAGTAACAGACTAAGGGAACAAGCCAGTTTAGTAACACAGTGTCCACATCGATATTTGAAACTGACAAGTCAGCTCAGAACAAGGAGTGACTCAGAAGAACATTCAGTCAAGGGATGATGCCCTTGGACCTGATTACCAGAAAGACACAAACTGCAGTTGCAAGAGCTATGTCACCACCAAGGGTTTGACAGTAACAATAGACACACTAAGTCGATGAGCTAGGTCTCCAAGTGACCTAGAAGACTTATAGAGATGAAGTCGATGTGCTAGTCGATGCCAATGACAGGGTTACCGCTTGCTGAGCTCTGACTCAGTAGCCACCCACAAGGAGATAGAACACTGCTAGGATTGAGACAAGAGACTCAACTTGCCTCTACTAGGTGTAATGAGTCTCCTATATATAGTACATAGTACTTGAGGGCAGGTCTAGGACCTGAGGGGCAGCGCTACTACCTATTTATATCTGAAACGACAAGAGAACAATAGTGACCAGTAGCAAAGGTCGCGCACGAAATCACAAGCTGATACACATGAAATGGGGCAAGAACATGAAACAGGGTCAAAACACTCTATATGGCCGGTTCCGCAACTTACAGGGGCGCAATGGTGTTGAACCATCACCCCAGGCCGGTTACATCACTCCCTCACTAGACAGGATGCCCTCATCCTGTTTTCCTCCACCCTGACTGTCTTGCCAATTGGGGTCTATAGCGCTCGACCCCCACTTGCGGAACCTTCTTGGCAGCCCTCACAGTGATGAGTCAGTCCTTGCATGCCTGTTTTGTGGTTTCAGATGCTGCCAAATTTGCCTGAGCCAGGCGTAGCTCGGCATGCAACGTGTCAGCTTCTCAATCCAGGACTCAGTATTGTGTGATTTCAGCGAGAAGGGGCCAGTTGTCCAAGTCGATGACGGCTTCTTGAAGTGGGTGGTAGTCCACCTCGGTTCCCAGAGGCGGGCACGGAACCAAGGCGGGAGTGGGGATAGGGGAAAGTTGTCGAACTTGGGGCAAGCATACAGCTCAATGATTTGGGCATTGTGGTCACCCATCACGTTGGCTGCCAAGCCAGCCACTCGCCCATCGTCCAGCTGCTTGATGAAGATGGCGGGTTTCTCACCATCAGGGGTGGTGATGGTAAACTCGGGGAGTCTCCCCTCATTCTCGATGTATCCGTCGGGGCATAAAAGGGGCTCCCCATCGATCTGCTGGATTCGGGCCTTGAGTTCTCGGTTGTCCCTGTTGACCTCCTTGAACTGCCGTTTGAGGCATCGCACCTTGTCTTGGAAGAGGGTCTCCTGCTGCTGGAGTGTAGAGGCGAGGCCCATGGCCAGCTGATGGAGCTGGGTCGGGCTGAGATTTTCGTATCTGTCCAGGACGGACCGAACAGTGCCTGGCAAGAGGGGGCCTTCCCAGAAGGCGTTGGTTTCAAGGTTGGGGAAGGCGCCTGGGAGATGGATGGTATTGGAGGCAGGGGTGGTAGCAGTCCTACCAGGGCTGGCTGCTGCGGAGGGAGGTTGGACAGCCTCCTCGGTCATGAGATGTACAGTGGGGGCTGGAACTGGGACTGGGACAGGCAACGACATGAGGAAGTAATGTTGTGGTGGTGAGTAGATGAGAGTCGAGCTGATGATTTCGCTGGGGGTTTCTGCTTCCCTTTTATGTTGTTCAAGGGCCAGCACTTGTGATACTCCCGAAGGAGATCTGGGGCATACACCTGGTCAACGGGTTCCCAGGTGTTATTGCTTTCAGGATAGCCCCGCCACTTTATGAGATACTGGAGCTTCTTTGATCGCCCTTGATGGCAATGGTTTCTGATCTGCTCCACCTCATATTGTTCTTCATCATCGATCAACGCAGGGGGAGGTCAGGCGTAATTGGGCCCGTGGGTGTCCATCTCCCTATATGGGGTAAGGAGGGAAGCATGGAATACCGGGTGGATCAACCATGAGGCAGGAAGCTGCAACCTGAAAGCGACCGGGGATACTTCTTTAAGGATTTTGAAAGGGCCATATCGTTTTGGGTTTAATTTGGACCCTTGATGCGGAAGCATGAGGTGGGTCCCTTCTAGCCATACTTGGTCTCTGGCTTTGTATTGTCCCATTGGTATCTCAGTCGCCTTTCTATTGATCGCTTCGATTGCCTGTTCCCATGCTTCCTTCATTCTTTGTGTCCGCTGCTCTACCGCCTTGTTGTTGGTTTGGACCCCCAAATCTCTGGGCCCCAGCATTGGTTCATAGCCAATTAGAATTTGATTGGGTGATAGCCCAGTGGTGCTATTCTTCTGGTTGTTATGTACCATGGTTGCGACTGCAACCCATTCCGTCCAATCATCCAGTTGTCCACTTGTTACCAGTCGCAGATATTGCTCTATCCATTGGTTCTTTCGCTCAGATAGGCCGTCAGTTTGGGGGTGAGCTGCTGTGGATAAGTTTTGTTGTACTCCCAATCTTTTGGTGAGCGCTTTTCCAAAGCTCGATGTGAACCATGGATCCCTGTCGCTGATGATTTTTCTTGGCAATCCATACTATGGATAGAGGTGATCCAGGTAGAGTTGGGCGATTCCTGGCCCGGTGATATTGGTAGAGCAGGGGAGGAATAGGGCGGCTCGTGAGCATCCATGATCCACAATGGTGAGGATCACGTCCAATCCTCGTTTCAGCAGTAGCCCAGTAATTAAGTCCATGGCTATGGTTTGGAATGGTAGTGTGCCCAGTTCCAAGGGGATTTGATATAGTGGGACGTGGGGCCAATGCATTAGTATTTTGGCTTGCTGACACATCGCGCATCCTTTGACATAGTCGGCGATCCATTCTTTCATCTTCAGCCACCAGTATCGCTCTCGTACTTTCCTCAGGGTTTTGTCTCTCCCTGGGTGGCCAGATGTGGGTGTGTCATGGGCATTTCTGACAATGGCCCGTCTGAGCTCTTTAAGGTTCAGTATGATGGTTTTCCCTTGGGCTGTTTGCACTGCTCAAACCCTGTGGGGTGGGATGATCGTGATGTTTTTGTTATCGTCCTTGCTGTGGTCCGCGTTTGATGGTCTGGACAGCACATCTGCTGCAGTGTTCATTTTGCCCAGGATATATTCCAGTATGTAGTCGTACTCTTGGAGGTCAGCATGCCATTGTGTGGTTCGTCGGTTCAGGTTCCTTGGTGACTTCCAATATTGGAGGTTGGCATGGTCGGTTCAGATTATGAATGGTGTTTTGGTCCACCCTAGGTAGTGCCTCCAGTGGGCTAAAGCCTTCATGATGGCTAACAGTTCTCGCTCGTAGATGTCGTAGTTTTGTTCTATAGGTGTGAACGTAGCCGAGTAGTATGCCACTGGGTGTAAAATTGGTTTGTGTCATTGGGCTAAGGTTGGTGTGAGGTTGTGCTGTCCCTCCTGTGAGAGTATGGTGCCTACGCCATATGCCGATGCATCGACATGGAGTGTGAACTGCTTTTCGACATTTGGCTGAATCAGTACTGGGCTGCCACACATTCTTGTTTTCAGCTCTTCGAATGCTCTCATCTGTGCCTCTCCCCAGTGCCAAGGTGTGGTTTTCTTTGTTAGTTCAAGTAGGGGCCATGCGATCTTTGAGTAGTTTGGGACGAAGTAGCGATAGTATCTTGTGAATCCCAAGAAGCTCCAAACATCAGTTGGGTTTTTTGGTGGGGACCAGTCCGCGATTCCCTGCAGCTTCTTGGGGCTCATCCTAAGATGTCCTTTTTCTATGATGACCCCTAGGTACTCGATTTCCTCTTTTTCGAACTGGCATTTTTCTTGTTTGAGGTAGAGATCATTTTCTTCCAGTTTGTTCAACATACAATGGACATACTCTCGGTGTCTGGCCATGTGTTGTTCCTCTGTTTCATGTGGTCGTCTGGCTGTGTGGATTGCGATGTCGTCCATGTAGACAGAGAGCCAGCCCTCTCCTACTTCTTGCCAGAAGATGGTGTTCATCATCATTTGGAAGGTTGCCAGGGAATTTGTGAGACCGAAGAACATGACTGTAGGTTCAAATAGTCCTTCGTGGGTGAGGAAAGTGGCTTTCCACTCATCCCCTTCCTTGATTCTGATGTTGTTGTAGCCCCATCACACATCTACCACCGTGAATTTGGTGCATCTGCTAAGTCGGTCCACAACTTGCGGGATGAGGGGCAAGATGTTTCTGTTTCTTCTTGTCCATTTGTTGACAGGTCAGTAATCCTGTACCGGCCTCAGTTTTCTGTCTTTCTTCTTTACAAAGAAGAAGTTAGCTGTGTATGGCGACTTTGAGACACGAATGGTTCCCCTCTTTAAGTGTTCTTGGACAAATTTGTGCATTTTGGCTTTCTCCTCTTGTGTGAGGGGTAGCAATCATCCTGGCATGGTATTGGGTGCTCCAGGTAGTAGTTCAATAGCGTGGTCCCATATGGTTGATCTGGGCATTTGCTGTGAGTCTTCTTCGCTGAACACCTTTCTGTGTCATCTGTATTCGGCTGGGATGGTGTTGTTCTGCTCTGGGCTGTCTGTAGCGCTTCCTATTGTTACCCTCCCCAGAAGGTACGTGTTGGTTCTTCTCCTGACTGGTTGTGGTATGTTCCTTGTCCAAGATACGTACACTGCTTTGGCAGCATTAGGGGCTGAGAGGATGATGGGGAGGTGAGTGAAGTCGATCCACCCCCTCTTCCAGTTGATCTTCGGCTGGACGGAGGCAAACCATGGGTACCCGAAGATGGCCTTATGGTCTCCCAGGTCAGAGAGGAAGAATCTTTGGTTTGTGGTTTGTGTCCCTGTTTTGAACTGTAGGTCAGTATAGTATTTGAGAGCCCCACTTTTATTTTCTGTTCCATCAACATTGAACAGTGGCCTTGGGTTTGCCAGTCGTTTGATGGGGAGTCGTAGCCATCTAGCATAGTCAAGACTCATAAAGTTCTCTGTGGCCCCTGAGTCTATGAGGGCCACTCCTTCAGCTCTTTTTGCAATTGATCGTGCATAGAAACGGACTGTCATAGATTTTCTTGCTGATATATACACGTTATTGCTATGGATTCACCTAAGCAGGGCTGATCTGATTAGGCAGAGGGAAAATCCTGTGCCACTCCCATTTCTTTGGCCAGCTTGATCTGGTCGTCGAGGGACATCCCCTCTAGTTGTGCTTGCATGGTGGCCACTGATGTTCCTTCTGATGGCTCTGCCATCTGGTAGTCTTGATCTTCTTCCTCTTGGAAGTTGATGAGGTTGGCTTGCCTAGGGTTTTGCCTGTAGGGGTTCCTGGGCTGCTGTCATCTTTCAGGGCAGGCGTGGGCAAAGTGTCCCTCTCTGCCACAATTGAAGCATCGCATCACTTCATATCCTAGGGCTGATACGTTTCCTCTCGCAGGTGGCCCTGCCCTTTGTCTCCAATTCCCTCACCCCCTCCAGTTGTTAGGGGTGCGTCCCCTAGATAGGTCCATGGGTACCAGGGTATTGTTCATGGATGGTGGTGCGTTTGTTGAATTGTATTGGGGCGGCTTCCTTGATTGTATCGGGGTTGCCAATTCCTTTGTTGAAATGGCGGTGGTCGGGGTGGGTTGTTAAACCGTTGGAATGGTGATTGTCCTCCCAGTGTCTTCTTTAGAATGCCATCTATGATGGTCTTTCCTTGTGCAATGGTTTTGACCTTTTCTTTAAGGTCATGGTAGTTGAGTGGGATCAGTGGTTTTAGAGTATCGTGTAGAAGCGATGCTGGAATTCCTTGTAGGAATATGTTATAGGTTTCCTCATTTCCCAATGTGTATCCCGCCTTCCTTGCCAGGCTTTCAAACCTGGTGATGTATTCGTCGTAATCGGACCCTTTCATTCGGCAGTCTCAGATTTCGTTCCTGGCCTGCTGGGCTGCCTGAGTGTCCTGAAACTGCTGGCTGAATTCTAAGAGGAATTGGTCCCACAGTGCTGGGATGTTGTCCTGGGGCATCTGTAACCTGTTGATCACTCACCCATATCTCTAACCCATTGGGCCATGTTTTCTCCCTTGATGAGGGTGAGGGTGAAAGCGATTTTTTTAAAGGGGGAGTTGTATCCTGCTACATCTGCGTTCAGGCGCAGATACCCCTTTACTTCTTCGATGAAATCGTCGGCTTTGGACCTGTCCCCCATAAAGACTTGTGGGAGTGCTCCCATGGTTTTCACGTCGGCAGCTGCTGCCACAGGTATTTGTGGTGCATTTGGGTCTGGTCCTCCTGGTCCTCCTGGTCCTCCTGGTCTCCCCAGACCCTCCTGGCGGTCCTGACCTTTTGAGCACTTGTCTGAGGACGTTCTGAATATGTTGTGGTGTGCTTTGGGTGGTTGTAGATGGCTGTGCAGCAACAGCTGTGGCTGTGGTAGTTTGGGTTGACATGGCTTGTGAAAGGCTAGGGATTCTAGCTCCTGCTGGTAGGGCGTCGGTTGGTATTCCTTGGAGTGGAGTAAGGGTTCTGATGGGGAATACTGGTGCTTTCTCCTCCACCGGGGTAATCTTGATTTTATTGAAGGCGTCATCGATCTCTTTGACTGCCTCATCTGACTCTGTGTCTGAGACAACCTCGGTTCTTCTAGTTCTTTGTCGAGAAGCTTGTCAGCTTCTGATCCTTCAGTGTCGTATTCGTGTAGCTGTGGGACTGCTGCTCCCAAGGTATATCATCCTTCAGTCCAATGGACTTCTTTCCACCTGTTGTCATGGATGGCACACCAGTTTTGGATTGGTTGGCGCTTTGCCTCTCACTGTGACAATGATCTGTATATCCTGATCTGTGGGATTGGCTGGGTGCTCTTTGGAAATATATCGAACCCTGTGGTTCCTTCTGCCTTCGGTGGCATCTACCCAATCGAGGGTTGTAGTCTGCAGTGTCCTTCCCGGACTGCTAGCTGTATTGAAAGAAAGTTGAGTCTAATGTCACTGCCAAGGGTTTGACAGTAACAATAGACACACTAAGTCATGAGCTAGGTCTCCAAGTGACCTAGAAGACTTATAGAGATGAAGTCGATGTGCTAGTCGATGCCAATGACAGGGTTACCGCTTGCTGAGCTCCGACTCAGTAGCCACCCACAAGGAGATAGAACACTGCTAGGATTGAGACAAGAGACTCAACTTGCCTCTACTAGGCGCAATGAGTCTCCTATATATAGTACATAGTACTTGAGGGCAGGTCTAGGACCTGAGGGGCAGTGCTACTACCTATTTATATCTGAAACGACAAGAGAACAATAGTGACCAGTAGCAAAGGTCGCACACAA
>WTXH01000486.1:0-15013 GCA_022376555.1 Russula compacta | reverse complement strand
GATTACAAAGACTCCGAAAATGAATGATTGCTTGTGACGAGACTTCTTCGCGCGCACTGCTTGAGTTGAATTTTTTTTTCTTCAAAAAGAGGAAAGTAACAGTACGCGAGAGAGAAAGAGCCACTTTATACTCTTCCACGTACACACAAGTCATTGCCAGAATGAAGAGAACCCCCACTGGCCGGCGGGCGCTTTTTGGAGTGCTCAATTGTGTTCCCTTCCCCTCCCATGATTGAAAAAAAAACGGGTTCTCCGAGGAATGGAGAATGTGTGCCATGCGTCGGAGTTCTGATATGAGCTCATGCATCTCTCTCTGACTGACATGTGCTTGAATGTGATGTGACTCCCACTACGGGCATTGCCATCCGACCATCGCGATGGCCACCTCTCAGAGTCTCTCACCTGCATCAGTAATCCTCATACCTTTTGGGCATATGAATGACCATGAGAATCTAGACCGGGGATATCATATTCCCTCCTCGGCGTTGTATGCTGCGCGCACGCCCAGTGCACAGTCACCTTGATGACGGACGACGGAGCTGCCAGTCGGAAAACCTTTCTAGGTTACTCGTGCTGCTCTCCTTGGACATGTCACAAAAGGTCATCATAATGCCTTTCTCGATTTTGTGATGATCGGGACCTCGCCAGTCCCGTGCCGTGCCGTGTGCCGTGGAACGTGTCAATAATCATGCTACCAACAAACAAGGAGTGTGTCTACCATTACAGATTGCAAGACATTAACAATACGGCTATACTAGGCCCCACCTATTCCCGAAAAAAGAAAAGAAAAAAGGAAATGGGTGCGAGAAAGAAATCACAAGTGGTTGGATGGTGGTACAAACGGAATCGGTCGGCGGCAAGAATACAAACAAAAGGTAGGTGTGTTGGCCATTGTGTCTCCGCACTCAAGGCGAAGACGGGCAACTGTGAACGAAACAAAACGTTTGAGGGGGGGGGGAGGATGAGAGGTTTGTGCGTGGGATGTGGATGGGTGGGGGTGTGTGTTGTGGGCTGAAGGGGGCAAGGATTAGAAAAAGACTGCGACCGATCCCCTCGGCCGAAAGAAAAGCTTACGGGGAGGAGGTCATCAGAATGGACTCGGGGAGCGTCAAACACCGTCTACGCGATGACGCAGTTTCCCCAACCGTTGCCCCAGCCGGCATCGATGGGAGTCGAGGGGGCCGGCTCGGACTCGGGGACGGTGGAGGCGGTGGAGGTGGTGAAGAGCGAGGCGAAGGAATCCATTGTGTGAGTGTTTAGATTTGAGGATGAGAGTAGGATTGCGATGCGACGGAGCTCTGCTGGTTTTCTGGATGGCGGCGGCGGTGGTGGATGATGCTCAGTCGCGCACTCCTTCTTTTATACGTGTGCGCAGCAGACCTTGACGAAGCCCCGAGACCGTCGCATCATCATGATAGGGCGACGGTAAGAAACGAACGGACGGACGGACGGACGAGGATCACATGGAGGGCTTCGTTTCTCGTGCCAAAGACAATTGAGACAATGCGAAACACCAAGCAGCTATTATGGCGTTGAGATAGCCAAAGTGACAAGGGTTTGCTCAGCAGGGACAATAGAGGCGTGAGCACCACGGACGCTTGCCGTGAGCGAGTCGTTTCTCTTCTCAAGCGCCTGTGCGCGGCATCGGCGTTAGGAAGGAACAAGTACCGTAAGGCACGCTTGTAGCGTATCCATGAAATGTCACTTTCCACGCACTTGGCAAACAGCGTACGTAACCCCCCATCACTCTATTTTCCTCGCGCGGATGTCGACCATTAGGAAACCACATTATCACAATTGAACAGAGCGCGCGGGATCCTCCCTCACACATGACAGCTCTCCCTATTTGCTAATAGTAAACGCACATGACCTTGCCATGTTTCTGTTTCTGGTCCAAGGTGGGCTTGGGCCCAAAGGATGCTCTCTGCTAGTACGTGCGTCGATAAGCGTCAAGCCAGTGGTACAAGGCAAGAGGACTCGGAGCACAAATAGAGAGCATTCCCCCTGACCACGAGAGAGCTAGCAAGCGCTAGCGCTAGAGGGGGTAAAACGGTTGAACGGCATGTGGATCTACGTTCCTGTGCGCAGTTTGAACCGCCGTTATCTACCGGCCCACGTTCGTCCCCTCACTGGCGCTTCCGCGACACGAACAATAAGGGGATGCTGATCACAGCTCATCACCCGGCCGTCCAGTGCGTAGCCGTAAATATCCCCTACAAAGACTGAATTTATCTCAAGAACAAAAGATCAGATCAGCACGGGAGGAGAGGAGATAGGGGGAGAGGAGGAGGAGCGAGGGTGTAGGGAAGGTGTGCCGTCATCTTCGTCTCGGCCCTACAGTTCTCTTCTCTCTTTCCTTTTTTTTTTTTTTTCAGTGCTGTCGGGGGTGGCGATTGACTACCGCGCGTCATGCAAGAGACCCTACTACTGTAAGTCAAAGCTCGCAAACGTTGAGTAACCTCCGAGAGATCTTTAATCGGTGCCAGACCCTGGGGAGGGGGAGGGGAGAGTCGAGGCAGAGGGTGAGCTCCTCCACTACCTCCGAAAAAGGAGTCACCAGCGACGCCATGGCCCAGTGATCCGCATCGAATATGCGACCTGTTGTGCTCGGCATAGTCGTTCGCTTTGCCTTTCAGTGGGGGGCCGTTTGTGCCCACGTAGACGACCCCCACCTCCAGTCATGCTTATGCGACACCTGGGGTGAGGTGACCGGTGAGCACTCGGGCACGGGCACAGGACAACGGCCCTGGATATTGGCGCCGCTAAAGGAAGAGCGCCACGGAGGTGACGAAGTGTCCATTCCTTCTTCCACCTCTTATGGTGAGCCGAAGGGCGGTCGTGGCTCACTTACATATCCAGGCATAGTTCAGGTAACACATCAGGAGGCTACGGTTGTACATATCCTTGAGCGATCTCCTCCCCCCAGGTTCGGATCTAGTAATCTTGGCGGGCATGCCCCACGCGAGATCCAGGCTAACAAGTCTCTCTGTTTCACCGTGCGAACACGACTTCGCTGTCTATCTCAATACCAGAGCCATCCTTCTCCACTTTGACGACATCTTCAACACCCCGTGACGGCGCCACCCACTTGCGTGCCACATACCCACCCACGGTCGGCACCGGCCCCGCAAACCAATGCACGCCGCCATACACGGGCAAGTAGTACCATAGCAGGGAAAGTATGAGCACGCCACCGAGAACGACGACGGTGTAGTTCATGTTTTGGGCGTTCGTTTGCTCCGTCGTCGGGAAGGAGAACACGATCGACATGAACGTCATCCAGGTGACGGAGATAAAAGCGCAAAGTCCACTCTGCCCCCAATTCGGAGCGTCAGCGCTCCGTCCTCGTCTCGCATTCTCGCCACTCCCCAAGATTAAAGATTTGAAACGACGAGCGTACTCACCCACGCACCGAGCGAGAACGCCCCTGGTGTCCACCCGTTCTCCTTCCTCCAAGTCCACCTCGCAGCGATCGGAATGGAATACGCGACGTACAGAGCCGTGACGGACATGGGGAAGATGGCGTTGATCGCCTGCGTGCCTGCAAACACCAGTGCACCGAGCGCGATTGAGCCTACGGCACAAAACCAGACCGTGTTGACGGGCGTCTTTGTGTAGCGGTTCATGCGGTAAAGCCAGCCGGAGAACGGGAGAGCGCCATCCCGCGCACTGAGTACAAATGTTAGTTGGTAAGCAACATAGCGGAAACCAAGGCATACAAGGCAAAGGACTGGCGTGACGCAGAGAGCATCTACGATATCCTTAGCAAAAGACCGGCGGGCAGAGGGAAGATCGAACCATGCTCGAGCCCATCATATATTGCGCCAAAATGATGAATGACCACATGACGAGGGTGCCCTTCTGTCCAAAGCTATTAAAGAATATCTGGGCCATGGGCTGTCCGAGGCTGCCGCTCATCACTCCTTCGAGGTCTTGGCCCATGCAGAACGCAAGGGCTACGTTCACCGCTGTGTTGTACAGGATCTGAATT
The DNA here is from genome assembly GCA_022376555.1 of Russula compacta. Taxonomy (NCBI): domain Eukaryota; kingdom Fungi; phylum Basidiomycota; class Agaricomycetes; order Russulales; family Russulaceae; genus Russula; species Russula compacta. The sequence continues at coordinate 11,022 of WTXH01000486.1, read as the reverse complement.
AAGCAACTGGCCACGAGGGTTAGAATGACAAATGACGTACCCAAGCCAAGGATGCTAGCGATGGAGATGGCCCAAATGATGGCCCACGGGACGGCAGTTGCCGCATTCGAAGCTTCCTCGGAGATATGGACACAGGAGTCAAACCCACCTATGACGTGGATTGCCTTCTGCCGACAGCTACAGTCATTGACCAACCTAATACGCACTTATGGTCCAGAGGGGCGCCATAAAGCTCAGGACGAATGCAAGCCATTCGGCCAATCATACACTTAGCAAAAACCCGAAAATCAGCGACGAAGGAAGAGGAGATTCCGACGAAAAAGGAAGAACGTACGATTGGTGAAATTACCGATAGCATAGCTAGCGCTATTCTTCAGTTCTTTAGGAGTCGCAATGGGCAGTGCAATGACGACAGCAAGAGGCAGGCTGGAAAGCATACAAGATGAGCACCTCGGCAACCCCGAAAAGAAAGACGAGCTCACACGATATTCAGGGCGATATATAGGTTCTGCAAGCGGGCCAATATCCTTGTCCCCAGGGAGCACACAACTGCGTGACTTAGGACGACAGCCACGTATACGCCACTGCCAAAGTCAAAAGATTTTAGCCGAGAGAGTCCTAGCAGAAGGCAGGAACGCAGACAAGGTTTTCGAATTGACGTAGCGAAAGATCCATTGGTGCCAATGCCGGCTGCAGCCATGATTTGGAGAGCTGCACCCCAGTCGACGGACGCGATCGCGGCAATGGACCCGATCGTATTGGCATCTATATGAGACAGGGATGAGACGGTTGTCGCAAAACTCGATATAGAAGGACGACTTACAACCGACGATCCAGGCAAGGAGGTTACGCCATTTGGGAGAAGAATAGGAGTGTGTCCAAAAGTAAAGCTAGAGTCGGAAGCCCAGTGGCGAGTTACGGTTGGTTTGGCAAGTACGGTAGGCTATTACGTACCCCACCTGATGTGGGTGCCGCCGAGGCAAGCTCTGCCATGGACATGCCAACGATGAGGATGAACAAGCTGGCGATAGCCCACTAGAGACCTCCAAGTGAGAGTTCATGTCGAGAGAATGGGGGGACACAGGCTTACCCCCAAACCATAGCTACCGGACCGCCATTCGGGATGGAGTAGAATAGGACTGAGCTGTGGTTGATTGAAAGGTGGATAACGATGTGAGAAGATAGGAGAGCATGGACTGACGTGATGGAGGGCAAGAGTCCGACGATGCTGAATGCAATTCCAAATGCCTTGAATAATGGCAAGTCAAGTGAGCGTTAGTCAGGTCGAGCAAGGTGAAGGTTTGGGGAAGCAAGGATGACACAACACACGTACCTCAAGCGGCGTAAATTCGCGTCGAAATTCTTGCTTGTAACCAAGCTCAGCAAGCAACACCTCGTCACCCTTAGAAGTGGCCGCCGTACGCTGCTTTTGAGCATCCGCTGACATCGACGTAAAAGGCAAAGGCAATGGGTTGCGATGAAGCGGACTGCTTCTCTACCTCCTCTTAATGGAACGCTCCGCGCCGAGGAGATAAGAGAGAACCGAGAGAACCACCTCGGGCATAAGAAAAACCCGCAAGTTCTTTTCCTCATTAGTAGTTAGCTGTAAGGTGAGCGTCTGTTGCAGCATGCGCGCGCACACGCACCTTGAATGTCCGCGTGGTCATCGATCATTTTCAGTAAACAGTGTGCCATCTACGAGATCGCCTTAGCTTGCTTCCACCTATCCCTCCTCACTCCCCAATTTCTATGTCCTTCGCAACGCCCGTGTCAAACTATAGCACCAAGGACCCTGTCTAACTATCCCACTCGGGATTGGGCAAAAACTCGCCTGCCCTTTAAATCAGGATCTCTGCAGCCGCCGGCAATCACCCGGACCGGCCCGCACACTTGTTCATTCAGTTTCCTTTTTCAACCTTTCATGTAACCGACCATGTCATCAGGGGGGCTCCCCTGCGGGCTATAGAATGCACGTATGCACTCATGAATTTGTGGACAACTAAACGCCCGGCGACCAACATTGTCATTCCATTCCCCGTTCATGCCGAGTTGAATGACACGTCGCAGAGGGAGAGACGGGTTCGAACCCGTAAAGCACATTGCGACCGTGCGCAGAAAGACCCGCTATCTGCGTGTACGATGCAGCGGAATCTGGGTGGTCCTCTCGTATTCAAGAAACTCACGGGACGTGTCACAAACATATCAAAGACTTGGTGGAGCTGTGAGTCCCGCAGCATCATCGCGTGCACGTTCAAGACAATGCTTGTCGGTAGGATAGATCCTCATCGGTTCATGCTCAAAGATGATCGCACCTGGTCTTCTGGTAAAACTTCTCACCCCCTCTATATCTCGCGATTCTCCCCCTTGCAACACGAGCAGCGTGACCAGCCGGCAGACAGGATATATCACCGCTGCGATTGCACACGCAGGCGAAGTGGGTGGCTTGTTGCTCCTCTTGAACGCCGAAGTGCGCAAGAAAGATGAGGCAACGAGGGCCATCGCGGCCGGTGCAGACGTCATAATGCTCGACAACATCGAGGGCAACAAGCTGGCTTCCGTCGTGCGGTGTTTGTCGGGGCGCTGGACAGGGGAGGGAAAAGTATTTCCTGCTCGAAACGAGTCCAGGTATAACTTGAGCGAGCGCGCGCCATCGCATCGCCGGTAAATGAATTCTACGTTTCACCGAGGATAGATAATCATTTTATGTGAGCGGAGACCCTGAGCACGAGCTCTGTGCATCAATCCATGCCGAAATTTGACTTCAGCCGGATGATCCAGATGCCCCACAGGTGATGACTTGTTACTGCCATATGTGTGCAGCGGTGCCTCAGGGCCATAAGCACTTGAAACTAAATACTGAAGCAGGTACAGGAGTTTGTGAAGGACAAATTATTCCTTGTTGAACCAGTCACCATCTCGGAAGCTAGCAGCGATATCTCGCATCCCAGCCACATCCATGTCTGCACCGCGCTGCCTGAACTCGGTCGAGTGACCTACGTCAATGATATCAAGGATGTACTTCAACGCTACTTCTTTGGCATTCTGGTCGTCCACCACATTAGTGATACTCGAGCATGCATTCTGATTGGGCGCTCCTGCCTCTTCAGTCAGTAGCAACATCTGTCGCTGCATTATCTTCTCGAATTTCCATGTAGAAAGATGTCTCAGGCCAGCTCTGGTGGGTTCCGGTGTCCGGTCTTGTGACCGTTCGTCACTTTTTGTTCAGACTGAGCCAGAACAGGGTGGGATGCCTCCAGGTTAGACTCGGTCGGGGAATGATACGAGTGATGATGATGTGCGGGCTGGGTGTCTCGCATTCGACCCGGTCGGGACGGGAGTGGCAGTAGACTGTAGGGGAAGATGGAGGATGCACAGCTGGAGTGTTGGAGGAGAGCAAGAGCCAGACAGGCCCGATCAGTTATGTAACTTGACTTATTCTGCACAGTGTTGCTGACTCCGGGTCGACGTAGTCAAAGTCGGCCGGGCAAATAGAAAGTGAATGCGTGATGCATCACGTGCCTCACACATCACAAGGAGCGGAACTGGTGGCCCGGTTTCCGGTGGGGTCGTCCCTAATATGGAACTCTGTCTACCCGTCAAAGTCAAGGCAGTCAGAGCTGGGTCATGACAACACTGATTCTGTAAGGCCTCGGTGCTGCGATCTTTGCGGACGGCACACAAGCGAGCGGGGCAGTCAATAATCCCACAATTCGACGCCTTATTTCGTTCGTGTCCCTTCTATTTAATAAATGGTCATCAAGCAATCCAGTTGCTATCCCTCTCCTCTTCCTTCATACAATGGCTATTGAGCCCACTTTGTCCGCTCTCTCCACTCCTCCCAACTCTGTCTTTGAGACTCAGGCCCAGCGCCCCCGTCCGCAGGATGTTGGAATCCTCGGCATCGAAATGTACTTCCCTCGAAGGGTAGGCAAACTGGCCTCGTTGATTTTCTCTTCTTCCCTGACGTTCCTTTTTGGTCACCTTTCTTAGTGCATTTCCGAGGAGGAACTCGAGGCTTATGATGGTGTTGCATCGGGCAAGTACACCATTGGCCTTGGCCAGTCATATATGGCGTTCGCGGATGATAGAGAGGACATCAACTCAATGGCGCTCACTGGTACGTGGAGTGCTTCATCAATATGTATTTCCTCTCACCTGTTTCTATGCCGCTAGTCATCTCCAGTTTGATGCGCAAATACAACGTTGACCCCAAGTCCATTGGACGCCTTGAGGTTGGCACCGAAACGATGATCGACAAGTCCAAGGCTGTCAAGACCGTCCTCATGGACCTTTTTACCTCGTCCGGGAATTATGACATTGAGGGCCTTGATTCAAAAAATGCCTGCTATGGCTCGACCGCTGCGCTCTTCAATGCCGTTAACTGGATAGAGAGCCGGTCATGGGACGGCCGGAATGCCATCGTGTTTGCCGGTGATATTGCCGTCTACGCACAAGGCAATGCCCGTCCCGCAGGTGGCGCCGGTGCTTGCGCCATTTTAATCGGCCCGAATGCACCAATTATCTTCGAACGTAAGCCAAACAGCCACCCACACACTGGTAGCGCCCCGGCTAATTAGGGAATTTTTTATTTATTTTAGCCATCCATGGAACATACATGGACAATACTTATGAATTCTACAAGCCCAAACTTGATTCCGAGTATCCCAAGGTTGATGGCCCTCTTTCCGTGTCTACGTATATTGCCGCAATGGATGGCGCCTACACCGCCTTCCGTGCTAAGGTGGCTTCCGCTTCCAAGGCACTGAATGGTCATGTCAATGGTGAAGCCCATGGCAAAACTTCCGACCCGAAAGCTATCTTCAATCTTAGACGTGATGTCGATTACCCTGTCTATCACTCTCCCTACGGGAAGCAGGTCCAGAAAGGCCACGCGCGATTGGTGAGTTTCCGTGGGCCCGTACCTTCCTGTTCTCACAATCCAAGTAGCTCTTTAATGACTATCTCTCTTCTCCCAATTCTCCCGAATACGCGAACGTCCCTGCCGAGTTCCTTGATCTCCCCTACAAGGCGACCATCACTGAAAAATCCATCGAGAAGACGTTCATGGCCTTAGGAAAGGAGGATTATGCTCAGCGCGTAACCCCTTCGATGCGTTGCGCTGCCCGCTGCGGTAACATGTACACGGCTTCACTTTATGGCGGCCTTGCTTCTGTTTTGTCGACCGTGGAGCCACATCAACTGAGGGGTAAACGTATCTCTATGTACGCTTTCGGCGGTGGCTGCGCGAGCAGCTTCTTCACCCTCCGCGTCAAGGGTGATATTTCTGAGATCCGTGAAAAGCTGGATCTCCTTAACCGTCTGGCAAGTATGAAGGTTGTACCATGCCAAGAATTCGTTGACTCTCTGGCGGTATGTACCTGCGTAGCTGACACTGACGCACCTATCTGACTGACGGTCATCCCCAAGCTGCGCGAGGAGAATCACAATGCCGCTCCTTACAAGCCGATAGGCTCGATTGATAATGTCTGGCCTGGAACTTACTACCTGGAGAGTATTGACGAGAAATATCGCCGCAAGTATGCAATTGCCTAGGTCTCGTTATGTGCATTATCACTCTATAGACCATAGTACTTTTTGACTTTGCCCCCACACTCATCTTGTATCATCTTTACTCATACAGATACAGCAATTCATAGACATTAATTTTGTGTCCACATCTGGGTGCTTCAGGCGACCACATAAGCAATCCTCACAGTTCTCTCGGCTCGGTTAACATTGGACCGAACAAATGGCAGTGGCAGCACCACGAACTTCAAGACAGTCCCGTCACCGTACATGTCCAGCCAAGTCTGTCCCGTCCCGAGCTACACTTTACTTTGGTTCTCTTTGTCGCCTCATCACTCGGCAGACTACTCTTCCAGTTCCAGTCCATAGGGGGGGGCTCCACTGGAGGTAATGACTCAGGAATAGACGCGGGAAGTAGCTTGAGTGCCTCCATTGTGGAGGGCTGCATAACAGGTGTGTGAGGATTTTCGTAACCCGCTGATTGGCTACTGCGGCTGTTGCTGCTGCTTTCCGCCCCTGAAGTCCCTGCATTGCTCGCCACCCATGAATCGCGGTGCCAATGTCGCTTCAGGCTCCTCGAGTCGCGGGAGGAGTTGTTATTCTTGTAATGAGGCTAATAGGGATTCCGCGGAGTCCAGAACGTTTGAGCGATTTCTCGTGCTCGCTCTGATTTGGATCTGCGTGGTCCTCCCCAGAAATGCTCGGGCTGTTGGGAGCCAGTCCTGCTGTGAATCGGTGGATTGCGTCAGCATAAAACTTGGGAATGTGCATTTTGGCAGCAGCAGCATCGCAAGTGTCCAGCTGCGTAGCGGGGAAACGGATGTTCTCTGCACCGTGGTTGGACAAAGACGAGGAGGTGGGGGTGATAAAGTTCGCAGGTTCATCGATGATAATGGGGCATCGCAGTCGCACTGTCCTTTGACATTTTCGCTCTCGCGCTGCGACGCGCGCGGGCCTTTTCTTGGTGGAGGCAGGTGCTGTGGGTGCATGGGGCGGGTGTGGAACTGGCTTGGCGATCGGCACCCCACCGTGACCCTCACGCACGTGGGCGGACACACCGCCAGACTTTAGCATGCTCTGTAAAGAGTGTGGCCGCACGGTGGGCTGCCTCGCCATTGCAAGAGACTCGGGGGAGTGACGGCTGAGGGGCAGAAGGATGGTTGAAAAAGGTAGGGAATCGTCCGGAGGCCCCAGCACTGCGGTGTGATCTTCATAGCGTCTGTGGTGGCAGATTCAAGCTTGTCGCGTCGAAGCCAGCCTGAGAATGAGTGTTTTGGAATAGGCCCTAGAGAAGATGATGCCGTGAGGTTGTGGGGAACGGCGGCCAGCGGGGCTGAGCAGTTAGGTTGGGGCACAGTGGATGAAGGTAATTCCACTGGGAGTTGACTAGAGGGATGTGGGTGTGTTTGCGAGAGTCGACAGCTGATACGATACGCAGGTAACTTGTAGCGCGCACAGTGGGCACACTAGGCAACGAGGGGTGGGAACACGAGATGCAGCGACATTGACAGGGGTAATGTTAGTATTGAGTTTGAAGGGGCGCATGCGTGTCAGCGTCTGTACACAAGATGGCAGAAAGTTGACTCAGTACACGCGTGCTGATTGCATGAGAACTTTAGTCTTTATTTACCTGTACACAAGACGGCAGAAAGTTGACTGCGTCCATGAGCACAGGGGTTGTATGATCTATGAAAGAAAACTTACCCCAGTACATGCATGCTGATTGCACGAGAACTGAGGTTTACAATTTACTCTACTTGGGTATTTAAGCTGCGGCCAACTGAGCTGCAGTGCTGAGTGAGATGCAGTGGTAATTGTAAGTGTAATGCATAATGAAGCATGCCTCATGTTGAGGCACACGGAAATGTAAGTTGAGCTGTGATGGCATGTTCATGTGCCAGCACGGTTAACAAGGTAACGCTAATGCAAATGAAACAACTCATATAGTAAATGAAGTAATGTCTGTAATCGATCAAAAAAGTATAGAATGATATAGTACTCATCTCATAACTTGTCTTGGGTGCACATGCCTCAGCCACCCCCTATCTCACCCCCTATTTCCAGCAACAGCTACTGTGTGGAATAAGTAGGGATGGCAGCAACACTTGCCCTCCCCAAAAATTATTGCAGGATTACTATGCCACTGTTGTCTGGGCTGGAAAAAACCATGGTAATCAAATGCCATGGCTTTTCTAGTCCACACAGCACTGGCACTGTATATCTGTCATACTTTTTTGTGGTACTGTAGCATCAGGAAAACCCAAAAAACTTAACCATCTTAGAGCCCTTCAATGGACAGTTAAGCTAGTTAAGTATGACTTAAGAAGTAATTTAAGACAAACATAAGACCATCCACTTCCTTAAACTGCATAGAATGAAATTTAAGGCATTTAAGTTGGTTTAGTTGAATTTAAGGCCCTGGACAGCACCGGGAAAATCCCAGGAAAATCCTCAAATGTTTTGCTTTGGGGTTTTCTGGAGATCACATGTGTGACAGGGGTGTCCATTCATGACATCACACAATCATTTTGGCAAAATGAAAATGCATGATGTGTGATGCATGTGACCTGATGTATGTGATGGGTGATGGGTGGGAATGGGAATTCTCAGATTCTCGGGAGTTCCTTGTGTTTCTCTTGACTATCATCATGCAAACGTGCACCATGGCAAGAAAGGGGAATGGCAGGAAGATGTTTGCAACTCCAAATTTGCAACTCCACTGCTGACCATGATGACAACTGAGAGGCAAGCTCACAGTCACATGCATCACGCATCATGCATCACACATCACACATTTTCATTTTGCCAAAATGATTGTGTGATGTCATGAATGGACACCCCTGTCATGCACGTGATCTCCAGAAAACCCCAAAGCAAAACATTTGAGGATTTTCCTGGGATTTTCCCGGTGCTGTCCAGGGCCTAAGTTTTTTCAGGTTTTCCTGATGCATATGGGTGAAAGCAAAGAAGTTATGGCCACATGGACAAGAAATATGGCTGGAGATCTCCATCGGCATGATATTGGGAGTAGGCAACATCAGACTACCAGAAAGACTTCAGGAGAACACCGACTGCAACATAACATCACTGGAGACAAGAGGCAGAAACGAGGCTGCTACAAATCTTGAAGGCAGAAGCTAGCCATCTGATCTCGGTGATAAGGTGCAAAGAACAAAACCCACACGGCCATGCAAACCAAGACCAGATGGACAACAGCCATTGATGACAGAATAACATCCGATGTAATAATAGCAACAAAGATCAAGAGAGAGCAGAAGCACCAACGGCTAGTAAACGCAACATGGAGAAAAGCTTTAAGACAACTAGCAGAATAGCATGATGACCATTCAATCAGGACGAGGGGTTTTTTAATGGGTAGAAGTAAGGCAGCCGCTCACAACGGACCTTGACTGGGCCCCACATGACTGAGCCCCACACTACCCAGTGGTGTGTAATTGCATTTTCAGGAAAATCCTCTTCCCTGGACCGGGCCCGCCCGTACCGGCTATGGCGCTATCCGTCCGGCAGCGCGCATTTGGGCGACCTCCGTCTCGCTTTACCTCCTCATTTACAACAGTTGCTTCACCAGTAGTTCCTGCCCAGCCTCTCCTCCAATACCCTGTTACTTTACCCGTAGTCCCGGCTTAGTCGTACTAAACTTCTGACATGAGGTTCGACTGTCAACTCAGCTTGGAGCCTCGGGTGCCTCAAAACTATTTCAGTACGAAGAGGGGTGCATGACGGCGTGGAGAAGGATAAAAAGGTCCGAACGTTCCCGTCACATAGAAATATCGTACACGCACAGACCGGAGGGTGGGCAATGGCTTCAAATTTGAAGCGGAGTAAGGACCTTTACACGGAATGCATTGTACGCATTAGGACTAGCAACTTGGCGCGTACTCAGCCTGAATCGCTCGGAATACTTGCTTATTCACCTTTTCGAATCCTCAGAAAAAAAAAAGGGTGACGCCCTTATGCCTCTATGCCTCATGAGCCTCTTCACCAAAGATTGAATCACTGTAACATCCTGGACGGCTGTGCACCCCAGATCACGCTACCAAAGCCATGTAGGGTGCAGCCGTGGCATCACTGAGACGTGAGGGGATGCAGGAGAGCTAACCATGGTCGATTCAACGCCACATTTGCTAGTAACAACATGAACTAGGACAGGAAAATCGCAAGAGCCCCGCGTGCGCTGCCTCTGGAGCAAGGAAGAAAACCGTTGAGAGGAAGAGATACAACGAATTGAAAGGGCAAAAAAGACGTGCAGGCTACCATCTAGACAGCACGCACTGACAGGCACATGAGAGAAGGAATAGGACAGCCAGAGCCCATGCGCGCCATCGAGGGGCGCAAAGGACAAACGTATACACGTATCACCCACGTAGTGGGAGAGGGAGATAGCATGGGGGATGAAAAAAAACCTCCTGTGAGTTAGTCTGCGTGGAAATGCGAGCGTTTGTGCATGGCGGTATTTGCAGCCGCCCGATGACGATGACCAAGCCTGCGCTTGCAGGTCTTCCCAGACGGCTTCCCTGCGTTCTCTCCCACATCTGCAAGTATGGAGGGCTTCGGCACTGGCAGCACATTGCTCGCACCCGGGGCGCCAGGGGATGAGGGATAAAAGATGGGGTCGGGGACTACCCTTGATTCTGCCGGCGGTGGTACATCGGGACTGTGCTCGGGGACATACGGAGCGTGAGAAGACGTCTGCGGAGGGGAGCTGGAGTTGGAGACTTTTCCCGATTCCGCCGGAGGTGGTACACTGAGCTTAGAAACATATGGAGCGGGGTTTGACGCATGGGGAGGAAAGCCGGAGTTGTGGTCTACTCCTGACTCCGCAGGTGGTGGGACATACGGAGTAGGAGACGTATGCAGAGAAGAGCTGGAGTTAGGGACTATCCCTGATTCTACCGGAGGTGGTACAACGGGGCTGGGCTCGGAAACATATGGAACAAGAGAAGACGTATGGGAAGGAGAGGCTGAAGTAGGGATCGCATAGGCTTGAACCACAGGCACACTGCTAGCAGGAGACAGCGCGGCGTAAACGTTCGCTTGAGCGCCACTGGGGCAGAACGTGATGAGGAGATCCACCTAGATAGAGCTGTCATCTGAGAATCTGAGAGGGAGAGAAAAGTGTTCAGGGCGGCTTACATTGTTGGTCTGGCAGGCGACTTGGACCTGGTTGTCATTCGAGTTGTGGAATGCTGTATTGCAATCTGGTGTGGTACCTGCACAGATTATTTCAGCCATTCGAGAAGCGGTTGATGACAAAGCCTATCATACAAGTGGCACCTTGACCATCGCAACCGTTGTAGTAGCTACGAATCTACATCAGCGCCGCGCATACATCTGTGGAGCATTTGCATTGGGCACACCTGAACCCGGTAGGGACATTTAGGGCATGTCTGTGGTAACATTAGATGAATATCTGATTGTCATTGGAATAGTGGTAGACGTACGGTGAGATAAGTGATATGTCTGTACTTGACCCGC
>WTXH01000485.1:0-15017 GCA_022376555.1 Russula compacta | reverse complement strand
TTTTATCTGTGCCTGGTGGCAGTCCTGCTGACACTGATTCCATCCTTTTTGAACCTGAGGACGATGAAGAGAATGAAGACTTTGCAAATGACATTGATGACATCTCTCAAAACTCAGCCTCTCAGGCTGCCAGCGAATCAGAAGGATCCAAGGATATCTTCCTCTCTGCTCATCTACCTCAGGCTCCATGGCAATCAGTGAACAAGAAGCTGGCCACTAAGCCTGCAGTAGCCAAGGGTAAGGGCAAGCATCAGTCCATTCATGCCAACTTGAAGAACTCAATACCCTCATATGACCCCACGACTTGTGGTACATATCATCCTCACATAACACAATCTCAACCATGATACTTATGCTCACATGTAGTTCTCACCATTCTATGTTTTATCTTGCAACATAATGGGACCAATTCCCCATTTGAAATCACCTCTAACATTACCTATGACAATCTCTGCCTCCACATCACAGAGAAGCTTTGGGATTTACCAACCTGGGCTGCTTCAGCTCCAATACTGATTGGATTCAAATCATAAGCAAGCCATGACATCAGTCCAGTCGGATGAAGAGCTTGTGCTGTTCAAAGCATGCTTGCATCCTATGCTGGTGTCCCCACTTCTCTCAAGTGGACAACCATCACACAGCCACCCTAAGAACATTTCTGTATATTTCAAGGATAAAATGATTGTGGATGAAATTGGTGACCTCCTTAGTAATGGCAAGGGTAGCCGAACAGTACGTCGTGACATTCTTCAAGCTTCTGAGCTTAAACTTTCCTAGACAAAGACCTCCCCTGGTGGTTCATCACAGCACAAGCAGGGTTTGTCAACAACAACAGCACAACTTGATGGGGTCACATGTAGGTGAGAGTTGACCAAGGCACTTCAAGAGTGGTGGACCTGTACTGTGCACACCAATGGCAATGTACCTACTTACTGTTACTCTCCAAATGAGCCTGAGATGGCAAGTGCCTTCTGTTATCCGTTGACTGTGATGAGGCTTGGGCAATGGGCCACAGAAATTGTAAGTTACACCATATTTTGCTATCTATATAATGCTCACTGATGGTACAACCTAATGTAGATGAAAGACACCACTGGCTCACAAGCAACAGTTGAGAACATACCCAGCCTACTGTGGGAACAAATCCAGAAGTTTGGCATGCCAAAGATCTTGAACCAAGTGTGGGGTGGTCATGGTCATTCTCAGGCTGCCACAGGCCTGGGGGCTCACAACATGTATCCTGCTGATGGGCCCTATAATCCAATAGGTGGTTATGGTAGGTACTATGCCCCTCCCGCTCCTCAGGCTCCCGTCATCATCATGCAACATATGCCATGGGGTGGTCCAGATAGCCCATGGTATCTGCCAGGTCATCCTAGTCAACACACTGCTGCACACCCTCTGGCAGTGGCCAGCATGGCCACTGCCACCAATCCTCAGGCTACACATACTCAGCAACAGGCCCTGGCTGGAGGACTGATCTATGCAGATTCTAGCCACTCCACTTCCTCAGGATATTCTACAACAATGACTCGCACCAGTACCTGCACTTAAACTTCCATTGACAACATTCCTGATGCAAAAACACCCGAAATTATTGGCTGGTTTGCATCACTTGATTAGCATGAAGAACATAAGAAGGATGATATCAAGTTCTCATCTTTTGGAGCCATTCTTTATGATGAAGGTTTCTGCTATCTGTCCCAGCTATCACCCAATCTGATGACCTGTGACAAGCTTGCCAGCTTGTTGCATTCATCAAAGGGAGTAGCTACATTCATCAGGTGTTATGCCAAGCAGGACTTAGAGGCTTTGTTGTTTGGATGATTTAGCTATTCCTGTACTCAGATTACTCATATTGAATCCATCATGCATTGATTTTGCTTCCAAGTTGGCTGAGCTTCTCCTCGGTGCAAATCCTGGTGGTGTGAAAGTCCAAAATATGAAAATTATGTATTTTTGGTGCTGGACTCTATGAGATATACTCTACAGATCATTCCAAATTCAATGCTAACATTTTTATTGAATTCCATCTAGCCATTGTTGCACAATTCATTGACCAAAGTTGTGAGTTATAACTGAGGGAAATTTTCACATGGTGCCAACCATCCTGAAAAGGACAATAACGAGGGTGTTCTTGTGTTGTTGTTGTTGTTGTATGGTGGTCTTTCCAGTATTTGAATGCTGCCTATGCCAAGGATTATACCTAAGGAGATCTCTGGCCAGGTTTCAGGGCTGTGTGGCCAATATTCTCTGGCCCTCACCCAGATGCAGTGCCTCACCTCTAAGTTGCAGTCAATAAGGATATGTTTCATGGATTCAATGGAGTGGCAGGCCCTGCAGTGCACTCTGTCTTCATGATTCTGGATGTGAGTCCATTTTTCTCCTACCATGTAGGCATTATGTGCAGTTTTAAATAGGAATTGTTGGGTGTGCTGTCTCAGAAATGGGCATCTCATGTCCTTCCATAAGGTTGCTGCATTGACTGGGAATCCATTGATGGCTTCTACTGTGTCCATGGCCAACTGGATGTTCTCATTTGTTCCTGCCCATTTGAGGTGGGGGGCCTTTTCTTGTATCCCTTGGTATGCTAACACCTGGGATATTGTGGCAAGCTTAGCCCCTTAGATGTCAAAGTTGGTGGGGATTTGTAGGTCCAGCTGGTCAGGCACCTCCTTGTTGGCTCCCTCTTTCACCAGTCTGTCACTTTCTTCATTCCCTAGTGTTCCAGCATGACCTTTGGTCCAGAGGAAGGTTGTTGGCGCTGATCTGTGTTTTAGGAGAAACGCTGCTTTTTTGAACATGTTGGCATTTCATACTCCTATCTAGCCTTGGTTTTCCCATTCATGCAGATGCTTGGTGAGTCCATTAATCACATACATGGAGTCTGTTCTTATCTCTAGTGGGTGGAAGTGTTGGACTTTTGATGCCACTATGATAACTGCTGCTAGTTCTCCTCGCTGGTTGGATTGGACAGTTCCAGGAACCTTAATGGCTGTGTTCCTTGGGTCTGGGTCACCAAACCAGACCCCACTTCCACATTGGGCATCTGCCCTTCTGTTGTTGAAGCAGGCTCCATCAGTGTGTACCACAATTGTCTCATATCTTCCATCCCTATGGTCATGTCATAGTCTCTGTGCCAGGTCCTTGGAGATCTTCTGTGGGTCAGCAAAGATCCATATGCATTCTCCCAAGTTGTCCTTGCAGGTTATGGATGGGTCAAAGGTAATGGCCCTGTTGGTGTCTCTTGCAATGTCATTTCTCATTTTCCTATGCTTCATTAGAGATAGGTTGTTGTGGGCCAGGCTGGGTCCTAATGGGTTTTTATTGGGGGGGATCATGTTCAGCCTTTTCAGTGCTTCCCTTGCACATTCATTGGGGTATATGCATCCTTTCCTTTTATCTGCTGAACACTCTGGGCAGGAGCAGTAATTGGAGGGTCAGTGTTGTGGGTACAGCTGTGCATGTCTTAACTTGGCAGATGTTATCATCAGGTCAGTGATTGTTCTCATCTTGTGTTTGTTGATTAGGCATTTGGCTTCTTTATTAGAGAGCGGTAGGTCATCAGAGCCAGTCAGGAGCCAGGCCAGTAGCAGGAGTTTAACTTTGTGGGAGAGACATATTGCCGCAAGGTTGGCATTATATGTTCATCCAGCCTTAATCATTCTCATGGTGTCATCACTTAGTTTCCCTGCATTGGGGCCTCTCGTCAGGATTGTCCAGTCTTGTAGAAAGGCATTTATCCTGGTTTGGGCCTATAGGCCTTATGGTGCAATTGTGTCAATGGTGATATCTGTTAGGATGGCCCAGACATGTCTCATTGGTGTGAAATTCAGGTAGTCTTTCAGCTAGGTTATTTTGGTTGCTTCATTCCTCACTCTGATGTCAAGCAGGTTTAGTCCACCCTCCTCTTTCAGGCAGTATAACTGGTCTATGCTGATTCTGGGGGAGGTATTTTCTTCCTAGATGAAGTTCCTGATTATTGCTATCAGCACATCTTCAATTGGCTTTGGCATTCCTTTGGCCTTGGTCAGGAATTGGGTGTAGCTGCCTACAACCATCTGTGTTATCATTTTCCATCTGTCAAGGGTGGGATGTGTTTTACTAAGCCTGGTGAGAGTTTTGTTTACTTTGTCTATTATAGGCTCCCATGGGCCTGATGCTTCCATATCATTTCTAAGCCAGGTGTCTAGGATTCACACTGCTTCACAGTCATTTGCTATTCTAATTCTGCCATCTAGGGGTTGTTGTTTGTAAGCATTGAGTCAGCACATTTCTACCATTCTGGCATGGTGGGCAGGCATTCCAATTAGTATTATTTCAGTTCTTTCTATGTTGAATTTAGCCCCTGACACAGCACACCATTCCTCGAGGATCTCATGGATTCTGTCAAGGTTGTACTCTTCACTGAGGAAGAGGTTGGTATCATCTGCATACAGGCTTACAATTACTTTTTCATCCAGATTTGGGATATTGAAGCCTGTCAGTGTCGGGTCATTCCAGATTCGGCAAGCAAGGGGTTCTATGGTAAGGTTGAAGAGGGCACACAATAGTGGGTCGCCTTGCCTCACACCTCTTGTGACTTGGAAGGGGGAGCTGAAGATCCTGTTTATCACTACCTGTGTGAACACACAAGCATAGAGGGTTTTCACCATGCATACAAATGTCTCTGGGATTTGGAAGTGTTCAAGAGTTCTCCAAAGGTAATTGTATTTTATCTTATCATAGGCTTTTTCTTGGTCAAGCGCTACTATCACACCATTGGACTTGGTGAGTTCTGCATAGTTGATTATGCTGCTAGCTAACCTGATATCATTGAAGATGGATTGACCTGGTATGAAGCCAGTTTGGTCACTGTGTACCAGGTTTCTGATGTCGTCAAGGAGTTGTAGTGCAAGGACTTTGGTGAGTAGCTTGTAGACTGTGTTTAATAGCATGATTGGTCTGTAATTGCTTATATCTGCCCTGTCTTTTTTCTTGTAGATGGGGCAAATCCAACCAATCACAAAGTTTGCTTCCTGATGTATGCCATTTAGCTGTATATCTTGGAACACCATCATTATGGTCTTAATGATATCAAAGTTCAGGAGGTCTTCTTGGGCTTTCATTTGGTGGCATGTATGCAGGGCCTTCCACAGCTCGAATGTGCACCCATCTATACTGGTTGCTGAGCCATTTTGTGAGGTTTTTAGGGCCTTCTCCACTTGAGACTCTTTCACTGACCATTGCATTTGGGATGTTATGGACTCATCTAGGATCTGCGCTGTGGGGATGTATTCTAAGGCATGGTCTATCTGGGTTTCCTGTGTCTCAGGTGTTTCATCTTCTGTTCCTTCCTGTTGTAGGTTGGAGTGGTGTGATCTTGTGAGTTCAGCCATTCTCAGTGAGCTCCTTTCATATAGTGGTGGGTTGGTGTCTGGGATTCTTAATCTGGGGATCAGGTCTCTGGGTTTCAGCTCCCTGTTCAGGATGGACCATATGCCACCTGGTTTCTCTCCATGGTGGGCAAGTAGCATGCAGAACTCAATCTTTTGGTCATTAATTATTTTCCTTTGTAGGTGGTTGAGTTTGCTTGTCAGGAAGGTGATCTCTTCTCTGACATTGTCATTGTCATCAATGTCAGGTGAGTTTGTGTTTGCTTCAATGTCCTTTTCTAGGTTTCTAATTTTGGACTTTATTTTATGTTTCTTGTTGGTGTACTCCTTTTTCACAGTTCTCTGGATGTCACTTTTAAAGCTTTCCTATACTACTTGGGGGCTCTCTGGTCTTGTGGTTAATGGGAGATTGGTGAGTTCTTCTATTCTTCTCTAAGCCACTATCCCTTTCTGGATTATTGTCTCCATCAGGTGGTCATCTTCTGTCACCTTTATTAGGCATGTCCAGCACCCTTTCCCAATCAGGGGGGAGTCTTTTGGTGCAAATTTAACTGAGACTAGCCTGTGGTCAGTGGGTGCAGCTGGTTGGCAAATTTTCCACTCAAATAGGCAGTTGGCAAGATCTCTCTTGGTGTATATTCTGTTGAGACAGGCAAGCTCATGTGTGGTGCCTCTAATGTGGCAGTGAGTGAATGCCCTTCCTTTTGGGTTATCATGTCTCCACTGATCCTGGATTCCCCATGCTGTTCGGATGTTCCTGAGCACTTCCACTGCACTATTTTCATTAGGGGTGGGTGGGGATCTGTCAATCACATCCTCTGTGACATTGAAGTCTCCTATTACAAAGTCCAGCTTGGGCAGCTGTTGTTATGGTGGACAGTTAGGATGCTTATGCTTACTAATCTTTTGTCCATATATGTACATATTTCTCATGGTCTGGCCAGAGTCATCATCACTTCCCCCTCCCTACTTTACATACCCTCTATTATGCTCTTGCCACCCCAGACTGCTGTTGTGTTGCCTCAGCTACTTACTAAAGTACTTACACTAATCTGCTGATGGTTTTTGTGGCCCTACTGCCACTGAAATATGTCAATCACTGCCAGAAACTCCACTTAAATAGTCATGTATAAATATGCTCATAGAAGGGGACCAAAGCCTTAAGCTTGGTCTCTTGTGAATCCTAGACATTCTCAGAGCAATCCTCTGAGTGATCTGAAGCTTCACAGCCCCTTTCCCCTCCCACTTGCACCCTAGAACAAACCCTAGGGTCTGCTAAGCGACTTAGTGACATGTTTCACTTAATCTACCATATATAGTAAACCGAGTCCCAATTGGGAACTCTTCAAACTCTGACACATACATTAAGCACTCAGAAAGGTGTTGCCTTTCTTCGCTTCAGACAGACGAAGGTCACTGAGTAATGGACCTCTCAGTGCTCTATAGAACCACCTCATCTGCACCAGAAACCCAGCAGGAAGGAGCAGCTCCTTCCATTCACAACCTTAGTGGCATACCAACGAACTGAGTGCAATACAAGGTGTAGCAGCACTCCAGACATCCCTTCCTTTGGATACACGTCTTAAGTATCCAAATCGACTCCTTCACATCTAGATCCCCTTTCTCCTTCAGGAGATAGAGGACAACAGCAGCCAGCACCGCCACTACCAACTGCCATTCTAACAAGGTGTTAGAACTCCACAGAAGACAACCAAGACAACAGTCACTGATGCAGATATCATCCTACATATACAGCAGAGGGACAGAGACAGGCCAGATGACCTAACCCCCAGACAAAGAGAACAAGCAGCCAAGGAGGCTGCCAGACAGAAACATCGACAGAACTGCCATGCTCAGTCCAGCATGACATTAGACCAAGCTTATCAGTCAACATGCAAGAATTCTGAAGAGAACCACTTGTCTACCCAAAGGCTTAGGAAGGAAGCACAAGGGTCCACCTTGAATGAAGAACGGAACCAAATCTCTCAGATTACATCACAGGACAAAACATCTATTGGACAGTCCAAGGAACATATCAAGGATACACCCTTGACATCCCCAGCAAAAATACCAGTGCAATCAGAAGATACCTAGTTGAATTCATCCATGGATACTGGTATACCCTCACCAGAGACAAAAACAGAGTTCTTTGGGCATATGACCAAGACCAAATCGAACACAGAGGAGCAGGAACAGGATATCCACCAATAGATGATCCCTACCACCCCAATTACCAAGCTCAGTGAGTCACACTAACCCCTGCAGTAGCTGCAGCAGAACTAGAAGCCACAGCACCAGAAACACACACCCCTCGCACCCATTCCACTAACCTCCACTCCCCTAGAGAACCAAGAAGCGAAGCACACAACTCCTCCAAAGAAGGAAATGGAGACAAACACACAGCCAGTGAAGGATCTGAAGACAGACCTCATACACCAGAAGAAGCCAACCCCCCTACATACCACAAAGTAACCCTAGCACACCATGAGCAAATCGAAGCTCCACAACCCCCAGAACAAGAACCACACCTCCCAGAAGATGTTGAACAATTAGGCGAACAAGTCAACCTTCTAGCAATCTATCACATTGGGCCACAGATCCAAATAACCCCAGCAGACCAACAACCAGGCCCACCCCCACCTCAGCCACCTATACAAGTCTTTATGGCCAACGTACTGCCCCAACAACCTCAACAACCCCAGCCACCTGCAGGAGGACCACCCCCAGGTCCACAACAAGCAGGAGCACAAGCTGCTCCTCCCACAGGCAACGGAAAATGGAATGGCACACCTCCAGAAGTATACACAGGAGACAGAAGTCAAAGCGACAAGTTCCTAAGGGAGTTTAAACTCTACAAACTGCTCAATGAGGATAATGAAGCGATGCAAGTCCCATACAAGCAAGCAGCCTTAGCCTTGTCCTACATCAGAGGACCCCTAGTCAATGATTGGGTCTACCAACAAGTTGATCACCTCAGCAATCAACACCACACCAACAATGTACCTATGCAAGACAAAGTCCACTGGGCAGAATTTGAAACAGCTTTTACTGCTGCTTTCACCGATATCCACAAGGTTACCAAAGCTACCACCATGCTTCAACAACTCAGAATGAAACAAGGTGACCTAGATGGATATATAGCTTACATCAGGAAAAAGCACTTCGGCTTCAGAGAACCCTGGGAAACTTTAGGTAACTCCGACATTCCCAGGATGTCCAGAATGTCACAGAGCTTCTCAGAGCTTCTCAGAGCTGCTACTAATATAATCCGCATCCTAAAGTCACTTTAAAGACAATATTTGAGTTTTCATGTAAATCATATAATATATCATTAATCTCTACCAAATAGTCTTGTACAAGTATGTACTGTGCCAATTGTTGACGAAAAAACTTGCACAGCTATCAAGAACACTATCAGAAGTCCAACTTGTATCTATGGCAGCCTCAAAGTTTGGGAACAACATGCAACTCTGACAAATACTTGCTAAGTCGATAATTGAGCCAGTTGGTTTACCATCAGTCCCCAAAACTTTCCTTATGGAATACATATTGTGAGCAGGTTCGGCTGCTGGCTTCAGTCGGCTATACCATTCAACATACACCAATGGTGTTTTGGGCCAGAACGTAGGTGCTGAACCCAAACCTTGCTCTAACATTGATGGAAGGGTGAAGATAACCCGTACACGACCAATTCTTGTACCTATAGAGCAATAAATGTTATATTACATGAGCCGGAAGAATGGGAACAACTAACCTTCCAAACCTGTTGACTCTGCTGCATCTGAATAGAGAACTACTGCTGTATCAAATCGAGCGGGTCTCTTCTTAGCAGCGGGAGCAGCTTTGATGACGTTGCATGCTTCTTCATCATCTTCGAGACTAGGTGGATGAAACTTGACAGTGTGGAAGACGTCTAGTCTTTGAAAGGGTAGTGAATATAAGATGGCCGTTCGAGATGATGTGCGATCAGGTAAGAGACGGTTCAAATAGTTCTTGAGTGCATCAGAAAAACCAGGAGCTGAATGGCTTGTTCTATGACGAGAGTAATTGATGGGCTGAGTCGGATGTTTTGGAAGTGATATGACATTACCAGCGGCGTTGCGAGAGAGAGGTTCTGCTGGTGGATTAGCCTTTGCAATTTGCTCGTTCTTCCAAACAATATAGTTTTTGAATGCATACATCTTCTCCACGTGAGAGAGCCACTTGACCATCTGTGGAAACTCTTCCCGTTGGTTGGATGCTCGCCACCCCTCCTTCGCAAAATCAATATGGAGTCGCTCGAACATTTCTGTGTTGTAATTGTCTGTTGAACCAAGAAGCTTGATTGAGAGGAGGTAGTGGTCGAGGAAATGAAACTTGGGGATGTTGAGGTTGTCGCGGATGTCGATTTCGATGAAGTATGATTTGTGCACATGCCATGTCTGCAGCGCATCATTTAAATAACCAAGAGTGAGGTCGTTGTGGGTGGTATACTGTGCGAGGTAGATAAAGTCCAGGAGAGAACGGCAAGCGATAATGCCCTTCCTTGGGATAACACGGTGAAGACAGCCCAGGAGAATTTTTGCCATGTTCTTTCGTTCGGTGCCTGATATTTGTGAAAGGGCGAGATTCCCTTCTTGAAATGACGCAACCCATAGGCAGGTGGCAGACAGCGAACACGTCGGTCAAGCTCTTCAGGTGTCATAGTGCGCATACACCAGTTAATGAGATGTTTGAGGACGCCCTGGTATAACTGGTGGAGAACGTTGGGAGTGATTGCAGAGTTAATGTTGGTATGAGGAAGGTCTGCCCAGAAAGGCGAGTACACGCTGCCTGAGACTCCTCTCTCCATGCAATAGGAATGAAACTGGGAGGTGGTTTTGGTGGTTCTTCGGGCTTCATGGATAATATTAGATGTCCACAGCTGTGATTGCGACGGAAATGGACCTGGATCCTGGAGCTGGTCAGCCGGACACTGACATTTGGGACATGTGCCATACTTTGAGCAGGATATGAGGCATTGTTCAGGGTAATCGGCCACATAAGCTGCCAGAATTGGGTACACTCTTCTGACACAGCCATCACCACCCATCATCTCCACTCCGTTCTCTCCAGCTAGCTTCAGAGGGGCCAAAACGATGCGCATGGATTCATGGAATAAACATTGATTGCGGGCACGCTGTTCTTTCTGCGTCAGCTTGTTTCGACTGATCTTGTCCACAGACAGGTAGGCGATGAGGACACAAGCATGTTGGGATGGTTTTCGCGAACGGACTTTGGGAGATTTCCGAGAGTCAAGTATACTGGATATGCAGATTTGCTGCCGCTGAACTGTGTGAGTTGAGTCTTGTCAGTGGCGATAATGAGAGGTGCTACAGTTGCTTTTGATGCTCCTTTATTGTGGAGGCGCTTCTGAAATATGAATTAATTGAGAAGATATGTACAGTTGGATTAAAGTGACTAACCTGAATAACATGCCACCAAGAGCCAGTCCACATCTCTGAATAGATTCGATTCGCTTTTGTAGCATCGGAAAATATTTTCTTAGGTGCGTAAACCATGTGCTTAGATAGGGCAGGATCACCCCATAGGCATTTGATGGCATCCACCACGTTACGATATCGGATGGTGTGCTTTTCAGATGGACGATCACTGAAAGACAGGTTGGTGGTACGCCAGTCACCAGCACGATTGGGGATAGCATCAACCAGCTTGTGGAGGGCTCTGATATTGTTGAATGAGAGACCAAGCTTCTCTTTCACCTTAAAGATTAAATCAGCATTAAAATTGAACTAGTAAAGTTTAGAAAACGCACTCCGGGAATGGCCATAAAGCGATCAAATGCTTTGTGACCTAAGCTCTCTGAGACCACCCAATTAGCAACCTCCCAGTCCAGCTCAGACGCAAAAGGATGGAACCAGGTACTGGCAGAGTCATCGCTGACTTCATCTCCCATCCTGATATCCCCATCCCTGTCGAGTCCCTTGTTGAAGATCTTCTTCCACCGCATGTGTACATGCTCATTCATTCCAATGACATCACCTGCCCCTTGAAACTCTTCCATCACTCGAGTGTCATCATCATCTTCCAATGTTCTCTGATGTACATGCCTAGCGGTAGCATCTGCAGACGCAGCAATAGTTGACGAACCAGGCTGTCCAGTATCAACGTCAAGTTCTGTTTCAAGTTGCGGGGGTGGAGTTGACGGTAATGGAATGAAATGAAATAAGTCGTCGTCGTCTTCAATATCGTCCATGGCATCTGCAGCACCTTCGTCCAAATCCGACTCCAACTCCCTCCCCAGTATATCCCAATCACCTTCTATATCACTGTCCCCAAAAAACTCTTCTACATGGTCCACAATTTCTACGTCCCCTCCCTCCCCTTCCAAGTCCAAAGGCGGAAGCTCAGCCAACTTTTCTTGACGGTACCAGGAGCATGACACAGCAGTACGGAGGTGAGAAGTACAGCCCTTTGTCATCTTGAATGATCTCAGACAGGCAGGACATGTGTGATCATCTACGACATTCAATGTAGAGGGCATCATAGTTGAGAGTAGAAACAGTGAACAGAAAAAGCAGATTGTGTTTTTCTTTTGAAGCGCAGAGTAGGTTGTGAGGTGGATTGGTAGCAACCAGGCTTTTATAGTTACATGTGTGATGTCATTATCTCTATGGTGGGGCCATCTGAATAGCTCAAACGCAGAAGTTTCAGAGCCGTACGTTGTGGAGGAGTTCCGCTGCAGTTCACCAGGAAGTACGGAAGACCATGAGAGCTTAGATCCAACAGTGTATGTGCATTGGACAGAGCTCCATAGCAAGTGAATTTCCAAGATTCAAATTAATTTGAGAGAGCCAGATAGAGAAGACCGATAAGTCAGATGTGCGCGCCAAAAGACTTAGAAAAGATTCAAGCTCTTCCCAAAAAGGGTGTTTTGCTATCTTCCTAGCAAAATGTCCTTTTTAGTATTCCATTTTTTATGCCTCAACACACCAGTCTGTGTCCTCCTATGGCACCAAATGTGCCCAACTCTGAGTCCAAAACCTCCCTGCCTGCTTTGCCTATTAGCTAAGTGTCTCTTGGGAGCCAAAAATATTCAAAAACCAGGGACACTTATAAGGCTCTCCCTCTGTCCATTGTCGACAAGGCCAGAAACAAACCCTCTCATAAATCTATGAAAGAAGTTAAAGGGTTGCTGGATGAACTGCAAATTGCCAGGGATTGTGTGTCAGATCTCGAGGTAGCCCATGTGGAAAAAATACAATTGGCCAGGATGAGGGTAACAAATCTGGAGAACACGCTCGTCCACTTGTGCCAAGATACCATCTACAGTTCGGCAGCAGGGGAACTAGAGAGCCAGGTAATTGATTCTTATTATGAAATATGAGAATCATCTAACCTTATTTCTATCTTCAGCATCAGGGGTATCCACCAGATGGTTCACCAAAGGACTCCCGTACTTCCGATATCCTATCATCACCCGAAAAACTACTGTTGGATTGCCTCCAGCATGAGGCATCATCTCCAGTCCACTATCCATGCGATGATCTGGAGGCCACATTGGTTGATGGGCATATGCCACCATCCCCACAAACACCTTTAAAAGCAGTGGAAACTCCCTTATCATCTCCTCTGCAGCAACAGTTCTCATCATCTCCCATTAAATGGGATGACCGCTTCACCACTCTGATGCTCGATTTCGATCCTGATGAAGAATTTATGCCCATCGCACAGCATTTCAGCTCGCCAAAGAGTATCTGGTTTCCACGTCTGACAGAGGCGCAAAAGCGTTCACTTTTAGAATGTGATTTGAATTGGACTGGGAGATCGGATGTGAGTTGAATTACTCATGGGGCTGGTTCGAGGTTCAAGCAGGAAATGTCATGGTGGACTATTGGGACGCTTACACTTACTAATCTTCTTACCTTATACGTACATATTTCCCACAGTCCGGCTAGAGTCGTCACCACTTCCCCCCCCTTACCTTACCCTATCGCTATTACACTCCTGCCGATCCCTTCTGCTGTTGTGTTGCCTCGGCTTGTTACTAACTTACTTACACTAATCTGCCAACGGTTTTCGTGGCCTTACTGCCGCTGAAACATGTCAGACGCTGCCGAAGACTCCGCTTAAATAGTCATGTATAAATACGCTCATAGAAGGGGACCAAAGCCTTAAGCTTGGTCTCTTGTGAATCTTAGACATTCTCAGAGCAATCCTCCGAGTGATCCGAAGCTTCTCAGCCCCTTTCCCCTCCCACTTGTGCCCTAGAACATACCCTAGGGTCTGCTAAGCGACTTAGTGACGCATTTCACTTAATCTACCATATATAGTAAACCGAGTCCCAATTGGGAACTCTTCGAACTCCGACACATACGTTAAGCACTCAGAAAGGCATTGCCTTTCTTCACTTCAAACAAAGATGAAGGTCACTGAGTAATGGACCTCTCAGTGCTCTATAGAATCACCCTATCTACACCAGAACACCCAGCAGGAAGGAGCAGCTCCTTCCATTCACGACCTTAGTGGCCTACCAACGAACTAAGTGCAATACAAGGCATATCCACACTCCAGACATCCCTTCCTTTGGAAACTCGTCTTGAGTATCCAAATCAACTCCTTCACATCTAGATCCCCTTCCTCCTTCAGGAGATAGGGAACAACAGCAGCCAACATCGCCACTACCCACAGCTGTTCTAACAAGGCGTTAGAACTTCACAGAAGACGACCAAGATGAC
Organism: Russula compacta; assembly: GCA_022376555.1. Lineage (NCBI taxonomy): Eukaryota > Fungi > Basidiomycota > Agaricomycetes > Russulales > Russulaceae > Russula > Russula compacta. The sequence continues at coordinate 925 of WTXH01000485.1, read as the reverse complement.
GGTCACCGACGTAGATATCATCCTACACATACAACAGAAAGACAGAGACAGGCCAGACACCTTACCCCTCATAGCAATAGAACAAACAGCCAAGGAGGCTGCCAGACAGAAACATCGACAGAACTGCCACGCTCCATCCAGCGTGACAGGAAACGTGGAGATGTTGGTCGTTCTCTTTTCTTTTATCTTTACCTCATCTTACTTGCAAACCACAGCTACTACAAGGCCTTGACCGTCTACCTCCAGGAGCAGCCGACATTGTTAACAGATCTCATGACTGCTCTCATTCCGCAGATAGACCATTCTCACGCTGTACGAATGTTCCGACAAATTGATCGCGTCCCATTGATTCGTGCCTACCTCATAGCAGCGCAACATGTAAGCGCTATGCTACAGTCCAAGGACGTACTAATACAATTCTTTTAAATAGCTGAATACAGAGGCTGTCAACGTCACTTACAAAGATCTCCTCTTAGATGAGGAGGATTACAAGACACTTTGTGATTCAATCGATAGCTTATCGATGGCTTCGACCACTTCAACAATATCAGTTAGGCCCAGTGGTTAGAACGATAGCAGTTCCGAAGAGTAGCGGTGTACTTGCACAAGGTTTGCTGCTCATGCAACGCAATGTGACACATTTCTAATGGAATCTCTCGTACTCTAGAAAACTCTCGTCGGGCAGAATCGATATGATACCGTCAAAACAAGACAAGCTATTCAAGGGCACCATATCCAATTCAACAGAAGTCGCTAAGGAACTACTGTCATATTTTGTGATATAGGGAACAAGGAGTGTTTGCTGCAGTCCTTTATATCTGCTTCGACTTGTTAAGACCAGATGTTGTCGAGGAGCTCTCGTGGCAGCACGTTTGAATGATTTCTACATACCATGACACAGTTTATTACCACTACCCCAAGTACA
>WTXH01000484.1:0-15088 GCA_022376555.1 Russula compacta | reverse complement strand
CAGCAGCTAGGGCATGCGGAACTATTCGCCGTGGCTTACATAGGAAGGGACCCAGTTACCTATGCCAAGGCTCTGAAGTCTAAAGATGCCGATGAGTGGCAGAAGGCATGTCAATACGAGATAGACGCCTTAGCTAAAAATAACACATGGGAGTTAGTTGATCTCCCGGTGGGCTGCAAAGCTGTAAAATCGAAATGGATATTCAAGTTGAAAGCCAATGGCTGCTTCCGCACCCGGCTAGTGGTGAAGGGATTTATGCAGATCCCTGGCATAGATTATGACGAAACCTTCTCCCCCGTCGCACATTTTGAGTCTCTCAGACTCCTCCTAGCGTTAGCTGCACTAGAAGACTGGCACATACACCAGATGGATGTCAAGTCGGTGTTCCTCAATGGTGTGCTCGACGAGGAGATTTACATGGAGCAACCACAGGGTTTCATTGTCGCTGGAAAGGAGAATAAAGTATGCAGGCTTAAAAAATCTATTTATGGTCTCAAACAAGCCTCCCGCACTTGGAACTTGCAATTCCATGGATTCCTTCTGGAACTTGGCTTTAAGCGGACGTTCTCCGATGCCGGAGTTTACATTTACATGATGTCCTCATCACGGGGGGAGGATTCACCTCTGTTGATTGTCATTCTGTATGTTGATGACATCACTATTATGGGTGCTTCTTTAGAAGCCGTCAAGCATTTAAAAGAGGATCTACAGAAGCATTACGGAATGTCAGACCTTGGGGAAATAGAGTCCTATCTGGGGATTCGAATCACCTGCGACAGGTCACGTAACCGCATCGAGATCGACCAGTCTGGTTACATACATGATGTACTAGAACACTTTGGCATGTCAGACGCGAACCCACATAATACCCCACTACTGGCTGGTGCAGATGTGCACCTGGTCAAAAACACCGAGCAGGCCTCCCTTGCAGAGATTAAACACTACCAAAGCCTCATAGGCAGCCTGCTTTATGTACAAATTGGCACTCGTCCGGACATTTCCTTTGCTGTATCACGTTTGGCCCAGTATGCAGCAAACCCCTCCAAACAACATCTACGCCTCACCCAATACGTTCTATCCTACCTAGTGGGAACTAAGGACATGCGCTTGTGCTATGATGGGGCCAATGGCAATGGCCTTCATGGCTACTCTGACTCCTCTATGGGAGACAACATGGAGGATCGTCATTCCACTTCTGGTTATGTATTCTTGCTTGCTAATGGCGCAATTTCCTGGTCGTCCCGTAAACAAAAGACCATCGCCCAAAGCACATCTGAGGCAGAATACATGGCCCTGGCTGATGCGGCCAATCAAGCTGTCTGGTACCGAGGTTTCTTGAAGGAACTTGGGTACACCGTCAAGGACCCTGTCCCTCTGCATGGTGACAACAAAGGCGCAGTTGACCTTGCGCTAAACCCAGTCACTGGCCGTCGATCCAAGCACATCGACATTAAGCATCATGTCATTCACAAGTACATAGAGGATGGTCAAATTTCTCTAATATGTACGCCTATGGAAGAAATGGTTGCAGACAGCTTCACCAAGTCACTCTTGTGCACCTTCCTTCTGCGCTTCAATCCCGACATGGTGCCAGAAATAGGGGGTGAGATAGGGGGTGGCTGAGGCACGTGCACCCGAGACAAGTTATGAGATGAGTACTATATCATTCTATACTTTTCTGATCGATTACAGACATTACTTCATTTACCATATGAGTTGTTTCATTTGCATCAGCGTTACCTTGCTAACTGTGCTGGCACATGAACGTGCCATCACATCTTGACTTACATTTCCGTGCACCTCAACGTGAGGCTGCTTCATCATGTGTTATACTCACAATTACCACTGCATCTCACTCAGTGCTGCAGCTCAGTTGGCCGCAGCTTAAATACCTGAGTAGAGTAAATTGTAAACCTCAGTTCTCGTGCAATCAGCGCATGTGTACTGAGGTAAGTTTCCTTTCATAGACCATACAACCCCTGTGCTCATGGACGCAGTCAACTCTCTGCTGTCTTGTGTACAGGTAAATAAAGACTATAGTTCTCATGCAATCAGCGTGTCACACTGGACGGAGCGTGGCGGTTCTGTCGATGTTTCTGTCTGGCAGCCTCCTTGGCTGTTTGTTCTATTGCTATGAGGGGTAAGGCGTCTGGCCTGTCTCTGTCTTTCTGTTGTAAGTGTAGGATGATATCTGCATCGGTGACCGTCGTCTTGGTCGTCTTCTGTGGAGTTCTAACGCCTTGTTAGAACGGCTGTGGGTAGTGGCAGTGCTGGCTGCTGTCGTTCCCTATCTCCTGAAGGAGGAAGGGGATCTAGATGTGAAGGAGTCAATTTGGATACTCAAGGATGTGTATCCAAAGGAAGGGATGTCTGGAGTGCTGATACGCCTTGTATTGCACTTAGTTCGTTGGTATGCCACTAAGGTCGTGAATGGAAGGAGCTGCTCCTTCCTGCCGGGTTTCTGGTGCAGATAGGGGATTCTATAGAGCACTGAGAGGTCTGTTACTCAGTGACCTTCATCTGTCTGGAGCGAAGAAAGGCAACGCCTTTCTGAGTGCTTAATGTATGTGTCGGAGTTCGAAGAGTTCCCAATCAGGACTCGGTTTACTATATATGGTAGATTAAGTGAAACACGTCACTAAGTCGCTTAGCAGACCCTAGGGTACATTCTAGGGCGCAAGTGGGAGGGGAAAGGGGCTGGGAAGCTTCAGGTCACTCGGAGGCTTGCTCTGAGAATGTCTAAGATTCACAAGAGACCAAGCTTAAGGCTTTGGTCCCCTTCTATGAGCGTATTTATACATGACTATTTAAGCGGAGTCTTTGGCAGCATCTGACGTGTTTCAGCAGCAGTAAGGCCACGAAAACTGTCGGCAGATTAGTGTAAGTAAGTTAGTAACAAGCCGAGGCAACACAACAGCAGAAGGGATCGGCAGGAGTGTAATAGCGATAGGGTAAGGTAAGGGGGGGAAGTGGTGACGACTCTAGCCGGACTGTGGGAAATATGTACGTATAAGGCAAGAAGATTAGTAAGCGTAAGCGTCCCAATAGTCCACCATGACACAGTGCGCGTGTACTGAGTCAACTCTCTGCTGTCTTGTGTACAGATGCTGACACACGCGCGCCCCTTCGAACTCAATACTAATGTTACCCCTGTCAACACTGCTGCATCTCGTGTTCCCACCCCTCGTTGCCTAGTGTGCCCACTGTGCGTGCTACAGATTACCTGCGCATCGTATCACATGGGTCTTTATGCTCCATAATTGTTGGATCACAGGGGAATGTTGAGACGGAATGTCTGCGTGGCTATGCCCGGACCGGACAGTCTCACACTCAGGGGTTCGGTAGAACCAGCCCAGACATTACAAGGGGCACTTAATGCTCCAGGACAATTATGGACTTATTGAGCACATGTCGGCACATGGACTGTGTGGACACGTATGTACGTACGATACCCTAGAACAATGTGATTACGCCCTTATGGCCAATCTAAGAACTCTCTTTCGTTATCTGACTCAATTATTGTATGATCGAACTGTTTCAGATTGACACTTTACCTACTGTCTTTACAATCAGTTAGTTACAATCACATATGGACCTTTTTGTACGGCTCTACGCTTACGCATACCCCTTCTGAGGGCTCAGGGTATGTGTGGACTCTTCGGACTCATCCATATGTAGAATATTGTAATTATGTGATATGGTGGACACCTGTACTCACCCCTTAAGGGTTTATGGACATATGTAGACCATAGGGACTATAAATACACCCTTGGGAGTGAGCAAGACGTCTCATCTCCTACAGAGCTCTTTCTCTGTGTGAACCACCCTCTTCAGCTGCACTTCATCACTTTCCCCATCCCTTGTCCCCCCCTGGTGGGCGAATAATCCCTTTTTTTATATTGATCTCATTCGTGGTGCTTTTCAAGGAAGCTGGCTGGCCTTCTGGCGCCGATGGGCTCGTGGCCGCTCAAGAGGTGTCGATGTATCACGCCCTTTACCTATCATATATCATCCCCCATCCCACCTCTTTGCTCGTATGCGACTGTCAGTTTACACGGATTCTGTGGTTACCTTGTTGCACTTCTCAACGCGAAACTATAGCCACAACGCCGCACGTTCACTGGCAGCACTACGCCCACGCCACAGTGGGCATCCGCCGACCTTCTCCTTCGTGGCGCCCCCCCCCCCCCACCTCGGATGATGGCGAGAACCTCGCTCGGCGCACGGTCCGTGGATGAGTTGCAGATCTGCGAAATGGGTATCTGTGCATCGGACGGCGCGTACGCGTGGGCCAAGGGAGTGTGACCTGTGGCCTGGTCTATCTTAGGGACTGGGGACTGGGGGGAGGGGTCACTGACTGTGCGCGGGCATTTATTTCCGTATGCGAACCTGGACCTGGTGGTGTGCAATCAGCATCGTCATTTGAAGACCAGCTTGATTTAGATGGGCTGGAGCGTGGCCATAGTCCTCGCTGAGGGTAAGAAGTTGTATATGACAAGCCTGTTATTACTGTAACCCTAGATGGTATTGGGCCGCTACTGCCGGATCATTTCTAGCAGATGGGCGTGGAATACTAAGGAACGACATCCTTTCCTTACTTTGTAGAAAGCAGAGCGATTGTGGTGCGGAAGCATGCCCGTCGTGACCGTGCCTTGAGAACTCTTGAAGGTGTAATAATCCATCTTGCTGTATTACAAACTACTGGTGATGTGGAGAGGGTGAGGATGCGATTTGACAGTGAGGAAGAAAATGTGCAGGAGACGCCGACACGACAATCTCTGGGGCGACTCGAGATCAGGAACCAAGTGTCTTGCTGAACCCCAGGCTACTGCACGTGGCCTTCCACAGGGTGGTTCACGCCGTGCCTCCCCAAGTGCTTACCTGAATTTCGCTATCGTCTACACACCATCTGTGTTTCGTGCTTTCGTCTCCTTTCCTACATCCCTCCTCCTCCGTTGGCACGTGCCAGAATCCCCGATTTTGATTTTGATTATAGATCTCGTTCATGGTGTGTTCAAGCAAAACTGGTTTTTTGGCCCAACGTCCGACCACCACTCATGTTCTCTGTGCATCATCCCCTCGGCGACCTTGCGTCCCTCATTTTGTCTTCGCTCATACGTGAACGTCGATTTACACAGAGCCTGTAGTTACATTGCGTAATTCTCAACCACGAATTACCATCACACGCTGCAGGGAGCATCCACTTCTCCTTTGCAGCGTTCCCGCTGCTGACCAAGGGTGATAGCGAGAAACTTGGAACGTGGTCCGTGGATGGGTTGGAGTCATGACGACAGGGTGTACATGGTGAAATTCGCCGTGTAAAGCACGCGCGACCCAATCGATCTCCCTCAGATCCTATGCCCTCGCGAGTGCGCGCCGCGCACCTTTACTTCTTCTCTTATTGTCTTCTTTATTGGACTCTGCCCGCTGTTATTGAAGTACGTATTTGCCAGTGTCGCCACTCAGTTCCCGTACGCGCGCCCGCCTCAATTGTTGGGCAGGCAGCTACTTCCCTTTTCTGATTAGATCGCGGGTTGGCCAAGTGCGGGGCGACGGGCCGGTGCCCGTACCCACGGCAGTACCCGACCTATTTTTCACTCATTATTCCTTTTTTGTTCTCGACTTCATTCCCGTGTTCTACCCTCTTCCTGTCTCATCCCCTCACCTCGAACTCTCTAGCTTATGGCATTCATATCTGCATTACCACACGATATATGAGCTAGGTACAATGTAAGTATGTCGCAAATTTTGTCGGTGACCTTATAATAGATTATAATAAAATAATTGATATAATATCAGATGTGGATTATAATAATTATATTCCAGGCTTATCAATTGTAATGGGAATAATAATGAAACTTATAATCTCATTATAAAGATGCTTATAACCATCAATGAAATCATATTACAATTGTAGAGGATCCATTATAAGGCAATTATAATCGATGTGGCTCATTACAATCTTCTATTATTATAACATCATTTTACTGTATGTTATTTCTTTTATCCGATTTTATAATGTTCAATATCTTATTTCATCATATTTCTTTTTTCCCATCATATTTCTTTATATTTGGGCTGTTATACACATCATCCTGTACTACATATGACTACTGATGAAGTGCAGCTGAAGAGGGTGTTTCACACAGAGAAAGAACTCTGTAGAAGATGATACGTCTTGCTCACTCCCAAGGGTGTATTTATAGTCCCTATGGTCTACATATGTCCATAAGCCCTTAAGGGGTGAGTACAGGCGTCCACTGATGCGATGCGCAGGTAATCTGTAGCGCGCACAGTGGGCACACTAGGCAACGAGGGGTGGGAACACGAGATGCAGCGGTGTTGACAGGGGTAACGTTAGTATTGAGTTCGAAGGGGCGCGCACGTGTCAGCGTCTGTACACAAGACAGCAGAGAGTTGACTCAGTACACGCGCGCTGATTGCACGAGAACTATAGTTTTTATTTACCTGTACACAAGACAGCAGAGAGTTGACTGCATCCATGAGCACAGGGGTCGTATGATCTATGAAAGGAAACTTACCTCAGTACACGCGCGCTGATTGCACGAGAACTGAGGTTTACAATTTACTCTACTCGGGTATTTAAGCTGCGGCCAACTGAGCTGCAGCGCTGAGTGAGATGCAGTGGTAATTGTGAGTGTAACACATGGTGAAGCAGCCTCACGTTGAGGCGCACGGAAATGTAAGTCGAGATGTGATGGCACGTTCATGTGCCAGCACAGTTAGCAAGGTAACGCTAATGCAAATGAAACAACTCATATAGTAAATGAAGTAATGTCTGTAATCGATCGGAAAATATAGAATGATATAGTACTCATCTCATAACTTGTCTGGGTGCACGTGCCTCAGCCACCCCCTGTCTCACCCCCTATTTCCGGCACTCCCCGGAGGCGCGACGCAGCCCGAGGCCCAAGACGTGGCAGGCCACCTTCCAGCGCGGGAGCGCTTTTGTGAGTATGTCTGCTGTCATGTCATCGGTTGGGCAATACTTGATGTCGATTGCACCATCGGCCACGACCTGACGGATGAAGTGGAAGCGGATGTCGATGTGCTTCGTCCGGGCGTGGTAGTTGTCGTCTGTAGCCAATTTAAGGGCTGCCTGGTTGTCGCAATATAGTGTAGTTTTGGAAAGCATGGAGGGGAATAGTTCGTTGGTGAGCCGACGCAGCCAGATGCATTCTTTGGCCGCGTGCGTCGCAGCTACGTACTCTGCCTCTGCAGTGGACAGAGTGACTAGTTCTTGCTTGCGTGAGCTCCATGAGATCGCGCCGCCATCAATGAGGAATGCATGGCCGGATATGGCTCGGCGGTGGTCCTGGGACGCTCCGTCAGCATCTGTGTACCCCACCAAGTCATGTTTCTCTCCCCCGTAGGTTAGTGCGTAGTGCCGTGTGCCGGACAGATACCTGAAGACATGCTTTACAGCCTCCCAGTGTGCCTCCCCCGGATTCTCTAGGAACTGAGAGAGTGTCGACACTGCGAAGGTTATGTCTGGGCGCGTGGCAACAGAAGCGTACATGAGGCTCCCAACAGCCTCCCTGTATGGCACCTTGCGCATGCGTGCAGCATCTTGCTGCGAGGCAGGAGAGTCGTCCTTGGAGTAGGACGCGGATGGGGTCATTGGAGTGTCGTATGGCTTGGCGTCAGTCAGTGCGAAGCAGGTGATAATGGAATCGATGTAGGATGACTGGGACAATGATATTGTGCCCGCACTGAGATTGCATGTGATCTTAATGCCGAGTAGCCAGTTGACGGGTCCCAGATCGGTCAGGGGGTAGTGGGCGTTGAGCTTGTCCTTGTACTCAATGATTTGTTTGGCACAGCTGCCGGTTATGAGGCAGTCGTCGACGTGCACAGCAAGGATAAGGGTGTCTTTGCCTAAGCGGGCGTAGAACACTCCAGGGTCGGCAGTGCTAACAGTGAAGCCGAGCTCCTTGAGTACGCGGACCAGGACTTCATACCATCGCCTGCCCGCTTGCTTCAAGCCATAGAGTGCCTTGAGTAGCCTCAGGACCCACTCCTTGCCCCCAAACTCGTACCCGGGCGGCTGCTGCATGAATATCTCCTCACCCTCCTCCAGCTCGCCATTCAAGTATGCCCCATTGAAATCGAAAGCGTGGACCTCCCAACCGTGGCGTGCAGCAATGGAAAGGATAAGCTGGAAGCTGGACAGCTTGGCTACAGGTGAATAGGTGTCGAAGTAATCCACGCCATGGATCTGCGTGAATCCGCGTGCGACGAGCCGTGCCTTGTATTTCTCGATACTCCCATCAGCCTTGCACTTGATCCTGAAGACCCATTTGCACCCTACGATGTTCTTGCCTGGGGGGCGGATGACTGGCTCCCATGTCATCGCCTTCTCCAATGTCTCCATCTCGCAGTCCATCGCTGCTTTCCAGCTGGGCCAGTCAGCGCGAGACTGCGCTTCTTGGAGCGTCTTGGGGTCCCCTTCGGCGTCGCTGATAGCTGCTGCCATGGCTTCTTCAAGCCCTGCGTGGAAGGCATACTCCCCCGCACCAGTGTCTGTTTGTGCATTAAGGACTGAAGCTGACTCGCCTGCGTCTGCTCTAAAGCTCCCTGGCACTGAAAGGCTACCGTCCACTGACCCCTCTCCGTGCACCAGCCGCCTTGCATAGTCTGAGGGCCTTTTGTCGTGCGTTGACTGGCGTGTCGCTGGCGCACCTGTCAGAGCCCTGGACTTCTTTCCCTTCTTCGGCGCCGGGGGCGGCGTGGTGCCTTCTTCATCAGTTTTCTCCTCCTCTCCACTAGAAGTCACAGGTGGGGGTCGTGGAGGTGACCTGGGGCGTGCCACAGGTGCAGGTGCAATCACTGCTCCAGGGGGCGGCGCTGGCAATGCAGGGGCAGGCACAGGGGGTGGTTCTGGTGATGCAGGCACGGGACATGTTGGCATGCCAAGTGAGGGGGTATTGATGGGAACAGTGATGGTATCACTGGTGAATTTGATGTTCCTCTCAACGCTGATGGAATTTTTGTCGGCCCAGTAGACCCTGTGGGCGTGCGTACTGTCAGCGTTGTATCCCACCCAATGCGCAACTGTCGCTCTAGCATCTAGCTTCGAGCCCCCGTCGTGATGCACCCATACACACTGCCCCCACTCTGGCACACCAGCCAAGTTCGGCTTGGATTTGTAAAAGCGCTCAAAGGGCGTGACTGTGCCGAGTGCACAAGTCGACGTGCGGTTCTTCAGCCAGACTGCAAACATCAGCGCCTCAGCCCAGAGTGTCTTTGGGAGTCCAGATTGGTGGAGCAGCGCGCGCACGCGCTCAACAAGTTGACGGTTAAGTGCCTCAGCCACACCATTGTGCTGGGGCATATGTGAGTTGTGAGCCGGCGCTCAGTGCCTTCCCCTTGAAGGAACGCAGTGAAGTCCTTGCTGGTGTACTCCCCTCCTCTGTCAGAGCGCAATCGTTTGATCCGAATGCCATGCTGAGTGAAGACCCATGCTGCATAGGCCTTGTATGCATCGAATGTCTGGTCCTTTGAGCGTAGGACTTTAATGCTGGTGTAACGTGTGTGGTCGTCAGTGAAAGTGACGTAGTACTTGCGCCCTCCAAGGCTGGCAAGGGGAGCAGGTCCCCACACATCAGTGTGTACCTCGTCGCCAAAAGCATTGGCAAGGGGGGCCTCCCTCTCCTTCCGAATGGGCTTGCGTGTGGTCTTGGCATACTCACACGAGTCGCAGACGAGTGCAGACCCGTCATCAATGAGTTGGACGCCCTCAATGGCACCCCCCTAACGAGCGCACAAATGGTGCTGGTGGCGACGTGGCCCAGGCGCCGATGCAGCGCCAATAAACTGACGCGCTCAACGGGCGCTGCTGCAACATATGCTCGGTCAACTTTGTAGAGGCCATTTGAGCTCGCTGGAATAGTGCCAATGACGTGACCACGCTTGTTCTTGATCTTGCAGGAGTCTCCTTCAAAGGAAACTGTGTACCCTGCCCGGGTGATCCGGTTGATTGATACGATTGTCACCCCCATATCTGGGGCGTGCAAGGCGTCACGAAGCAATACTGATGTGGTGGACTGACCATTTGGGACTTCAATCTGCAGGTCCCCAGTTCCAATGGCATAAAATGTCCGCTTGTCTGCGGTTGTGATTGCATGCAGCGGGATGGACTGATAGGATGTGAAGCGCTCGCGGAAGGGGGACATGTGCCTCGATGCTCCAGAGTCATAGAGCTCTGCGGCTCCATACATTTGCCTCGCCAGTGCTGGGGAACTCCCCGCTACAGCGACGGCGATGGTCCTCTGGGCTTGGTCGATATGCATCTGGTCTTCCTCAATGGCTGCCCACGCCTCCAGCGCCTTCTCCTCTGTCGTTGAAGCAGCGCTGACGCTTGCCTGCTTGTTGTTCTTTGGCCCCTGGCCTTCCTTCCCGCCACCCTTGGCCCAGCAGTCGGCCTTGAGTGCCCACGCTTGTGGCAGTTGTGGCACTCTATGTCTTTCTTGGGCTTCTTTTTGGTGCCATCGGCAGTGAAGGCTTTGTCCTTAGTATCCTTTTTGCCACTCCTGAGCTCGCGCAGCTCATATTCATCGAGAATATATGCCTGGAAAGCGTCTGGAGTGATCTTGGATTGTGTGAGGTGTGCACTCACGTTGACAGACGAGCGCGCATTGTCGTAAGATGCTGGGAGTGAGGACATGAGGACGTCTGCATAGTCTTCATCGTCAATATCCTTTCCCATTGCAGCAAGCTGCTCGCAAAGCTGTGAGAGTTCCTCAAAATGGGTGCGGACGCTCTCTGAGTCTCCACAGCGCTTGTTCCTGAAGCGGCGCATCATGTCTGCCAGGAGCATCCTGGTTCTCTCCTCGTATACTTTCTTCAGTGCAGCCCAAGCATCTTTTGCAGATGAGTGCCCCTTAATGTGATTGAAAGCGAGGTCGGGGATGGTGGCGCCAATAAGTTGCTTTACTGTGCCCTCCTCCTTTTGCCATCGCTGTTCCAGAGTCAAACTGCCTATAGTGCCAGCGGCAGTGTAGGACGTGGGCATCAAGTTGTGCTGAAGATGGTCTTTGAGGGAATTGGTGTCCAGCACCCAGAGCATGCGATCGCGGTAAATGACCCAGTTGCTGCCATCAGCAGCCAACTTGGGGACAGTGTGCTTCGTCCCCTGTTCTTCAACTTGCATTGTAAATGTGTAGTGTAATATATGTCGCCTAGGGCCGGGGGCCAGGGCCCATAACCTGATGCGATGCGCAGGTAATCTGTAGCGTGCACAGTGGGCACACTAGGCAACGAGGGGTGGGAACACGAGATGCAGCGGTGTTGACAGGGGTAACGTTAGTATTGAGTTCGAAGGGGCACGCGCGTGTCAGCGTCTGTACACAAGACAGCAGAGAGTTGACTCAGTACATGCGCGCTGATTGCACGAGAACTATAGTTTTTATTTACCTGTACACAAGACAGCAGAGAGTTGACTGCGTCCATGAGCACAGGGGTCGTATGATCTATGAAAGGAAACTTACCTCAGTACACGCGCGCTGATTGCATGAGAACTGAGGTTTACAATTTACTCTACTCGGGTATTTAAGCTGCGGCCAACTGAGCTGCAGTGCTGAGTGAGATGCAGTGGTAATTGTGAGTGTAACACATGGTGGAGCAGCCTCACGTTGAGGCGCACGGAAATGTAAGTCGAGATGTGATGGCACGTTCGTGTGCCAGCACAGTTAGCAAGGTAACGCTAATGCAAATGAAACAACTCATATAGTAAATGAAGTAATGTCTGTAATCGATTGGAAAATATAGAATGATATAGTACTCATCTCATAACTTGTCTTGGGTGCACGTGCCTCAGCCACCCCCTGTCTCACCCCCTATTTCCGGCATCCACTATATCACATAATTACAATATTCTACATATGGACGAGTCCGAAGAGTCTGCACATACCCTGAGCCCTCAGAAGGGGTACGCGTAAGCGTAGAACCATACTAAAAGGTCCGTATGTGATTGTAACTAACTGATCGTAAAGACAGTAGGTAAAGTGTCAATCTGAAACAGTTCGATCATACAATAATCGAGTCAGATAACAAAAGAGAGTTCTTAGATCGGCCATAAGGGCGTAATCACATTGTTCTAGGGTATCGTATGTACGTAGGTGTCCATGCAGTCCATGTGCCGACATGTGCTCACTAAGTCCGTAATTGTCCTGGAGCATTAAGTGCCCCTTGTAATAACTGGGCTGGTTCTACCGAACCCCTGAGCGTGAGACTGTCTGGTCTGGGCATAGCCGCGCAGACGTTCCGTCTCAACAACTACAGCACTGAGTATAGGGGGCAGTCATCCTCTGCTATAGTGTCCTATAAGTGCAGAAAGATATCAGTCTCCACACTAATCAGAGCCACAACACCAATAAGAATCATACCATCAAAGGAGAGTGATATCGACACCACAGCAGTCACAGCTGTGTGAGATAAGGAATGGGAGCAGCATGTGCAGGTGCAGCTCATCATCAAAGAAGTCATCATGGCTTGCTTGAACCATGCTTGGCCAAACGACTCGAGTGTGCTACAGAGGGGACACTGATTGGGTTGTAGTGCATGGAGCATGGCACCAAGGAGAGGTTAGGCAAGTGGGAACCAGAACTGCGACTGGTGCGACCAGAAGCACTGCTGTCAGGAGATATATTGCCTGTGCTCCATGACATCAATGCAGCAGTATAAACACTGCAGGGAGGAATGTAGGGACAACCGGGGAGGGGTGTAGGGACAACTGGGGAGGGGTGTAGGGACAACCAGGGAGGGGTGTAGGGACAACTGGGGGTACCAGTCATGTGAGAGCTGCTGTAGGTGTACTTTGAGTTGACCAGCTAGGTCACTCTGAACTTGATCGATTCAAGAGCTGCAAGGTTGGGAGGTGGCCTGCCAAGATTTGTGGGGAGAGTTGGCTGTACTGGGTTAGCCTGAGGCTGGGTGGTCACAGCAGAGTGTCATTCTTACCTTTATGTGTGTGGTCAAGGTTAGCAGGTGAAGTGCAGGACCTTAAGTGAATGCATTGTACTTGGGACAGCATCACCTATGAGTGCTAACGGCTTAACTAGATGAGTGGTAATAAGAATAAGGGATAAATAGGGGACGAATGGGGAGTCAACATCAACAGGACAGCAACCAGAGGGAGAGGGAGAGACACAAGATAAACAGAGCAGTCTGGGTGGGAGAGGAACAGGTGGGAAGAAAAAGAGGGTGGTGCACAGTGAGACTGCAGTGAGCAGTGAGTGGGAGGCAGAGGCAGTGTAAATTAAGTTGGTTTTCAGGGGAATGGCTTTTAAAGGTGCAAGGTGCACTCACACATGTTCTGGCACAAATTTAGATTCTGCATGATCCCCAATCTTATCTTATCTAGGAGGCGTGAACATATGGTGATTGAGATGTCTACATACACATATTCACTTAGATTTCCTTGTCATGTGCCCAGGCAGGGGCCATACTGGTTCCTTCAATTTTCATGACTTCCTCACCCATCTTGTGCCCACAGCTGCCACTGCTGAAGGTGCAACTTCAGCGTCCATGTCTAACACCATACCATCATTAGAATCAGCATCACCGTTGAATGGACTGGGATTGATGATGGGAGTGGGATGGAAAGGGATAGGGTTATGAGGTGGTGGTAGTACAGGCATTGCAAAGGGAGCCTCCTCTGATGCGCCAAGTGGTGGTGGCAGTGCAGGCATTGCAGAGGGAGCCTCCTCTGATGCAATAAGGGGCAGTGGCAGCACAGGCATTTCAGAGGAGGCCTCCCTTGGTGCATGTTCCAGGTACCGGATAAGGTCATCAACATCGCTATTTGATGGTTCATCCATGGCTGAGTCATGCATGACCTCCTCTCTGTCAGACATGCCAAAGAGTCTTGCATTATACCATGAAACCAGTTGTTTGTAATACCATGGTGGTAAGTGTAGAATCATCCACTTGTAGTTGGAGAAGCGATCTCTCCAGTTGAGCCCTCTGATACCCATTGTCCTCTCAGAGAATGTCTGGTCTGGCCCACAAATAAAGGTAAGCTATGGGAATTGCACATCAGTGAGTGTGCACAAAAGAAGAGGAACATCTTACAACCATGGCTGCAAGGGCGATCATGCCTGGTGTCATCTTTGTGATACCCCAGATGGTGGCCTTGTCTGGACACCTGGACTGTCCTACAGGTTTTGCATTGATAGCTGATTTCCCATGCAGTACACTGATAAGCAACTGAGATGTATGTCAGCATGTAACAGAGATGATGGATGATGCTAGCACATACCCCTAAAAGGGCTTCGCATTTGAATGGCTGGCGATGATCCTTGTCTTCCTTTGTGTAAAGAACTGACACCAATAATGGGTACTTCTTTTCTGGCCTTGTTGAATCACTGAGGTGCTTCACCAGTTGGGGGACCTGAGCACAGTCATAGTTGGTTACAAAATATGCTGCTTGCATACTCAGCAGATAAGCAGCAACATCCCATGCTGTCCGCACAATGTTAGCACGCTTGTCACTGTTGAGAGCAGTGACATGTTAGACTTCATCAGTAATATCGTTACTGAAGGTTTTAAGAGTAGACTCAGCCAATGCCTCTACCGTAGTGGGTAGGAAATAACTGGAGCAACTATCAAGTGATTCGTTGATAGTACTAGAGTTGGAATCCACCCCAGGTCTGTTGGGTGGTCACGAGATGCAGAGAACAGCACAAATAAGACAGAGAAGAGTCGAACAAGCCATGGTGGCTCCTGTGAGATGATAGGAACAGGCCACTACTCCTATTGGACAGGAGACTTGACTTAGAGTCTTGTCTCAATGTGCGCATGCACATTTATACTAGTGTACATGTCCTAATACGACTATTACCTGAGATCTGGCCGTTTTTCTGACCATTCAGCTAACTAGGACTAGGATGCCTTACTAAAAGGCTGACTGAGGCTGACACACCCACTGACTACAAGTTCGACCTGTATCACTAATCCCAGGCCCAGACAGGCCTACCACACCTGGGGGTCAAATGCTCCCACTTACTTGCCATCAGCGGTTCTCTTGCCCCCATGCAAGCCGCTCTGTGACAACGCTCCTGCTTAA
>WTXH01000483.1:0-15124 GCA_022376555.1 Russula compacta | reverse complement strand
CATCCCCTTTTCCAGTCAATTTTTGGTTGGACGGAGGCGAACCATGGGTACCCGAAGATGGCTTTATGGTCTCCCAGATCTGAAAGGAAGAACCTCTGGTTCGTGGTCTGCGTCCCTGTTTTGAACTGTAGGTCGGTATAGTATTTGAGGGCTCCGCTCTTGTTCTCTGTTCCGTCGACATTAAATAGTGGTCTCGGGTTGGCCAACCGTTTGATGGGGAGTCGCAACCATTTGGCGTAGCCCAAGCTCATAAAGTTCTCTGTGGCCCCTGAGTCCACCAGGGCCACTCCTTCGGCTCTCTTTGCAATCGAACGTGCATAGAAACGAACTGTCATAGACTTTCTTGCTGATATATACACGTTGTCACTATGAATCCGCCTAAGCAGGGCCGATCTGATTAGGCAGAGGGAAAATCCTGTGCGACCCCCATTTCTTTAGCCAGTTTGATTTGATCGTCGAGGGACATTCCTTCGAGTTGTGCCCGCATAGTGGCCACGGAGGTTCCCTCTGATGGTTCTGCCATCTGGTAGTCCTGATCTTCTTCCTCCTGGAAGTCGATCAAGTTAGCTTGTCTGGGGTTTTGCCTGTAGGGGTTTCTGGGTGGTTGCCGCCTTTCGGGGCAGGCGCGGGCAAAGTGTCCTTCTCTGCCGCAGTTGAAGCATCGCATGGCTTCATATCCTGGTGCCGAGACGTTTCCCCTTGCGGGTGGTCCCGTCCTTTGCCTCCAGTTTCCTCGTCCCCTCCAATTGTTAGGGGTGCGACTTCTGGATAAGTCCATGGGTACCGGAGTGTTGTTCATTGATGGTGGCGCGTTGGTTGAATTGTATTGGGGGCGATTCCCCTGGTTGTATCGCTGTTGCCAGTTCCTTTGTTGGAATGGCGGTGGTCTGGGTGGATTGTTGAATCGTTGGAACGGTGATTGGGCCCCAAGGGTTTTCTTCAGGATGCCATCTATGATGGTTTTCCCCTGCGCGATGGTTTTGACCTTCTCTTTAAGGTCATGGTAGTTGAGGGGAATCGGGGGTTTCAAGGTGTCGTGTAGAAGAGATGCTGGGATTCCCTGGAGGAAGATGTTGTAGGTCTCTTCATTCCCTAGCGTGTATCCCGCTTCCTTGCCAGGCTTTCAAACCTGGTGATGTATTCGTCGTAGTCGGATCCCTTCATCCGACAGTCTCTGATCTCGTTTCGGGCCCGCTGGGCCGCTTGGGTATCCTGGAACTGTTGGCTGAACTCCAGGAGGAATTGATCCCATAATGCAGGGATGTTGTCTTGGGGCATTTGGAGTCTGTCGATCCATTCGCCCATATCTCTGACCCATTGGGCCGTGTTTTCTCCTTTGATGAGGGTGAGGGTGAAGGCGATTTTTTTGAAAGGGGAGTTATATCCCGCTACGTCTGCGTTCAGGCGCAGATACCCTTTGACTTCTTCAATGAAGTCGTCAGCTTTGGACCTGTCTCCCAGGAAGACTTGTGGGAGTGCCCCCATCGTTTTAACATCAGCGGCTGCTGCCACTGGTATTTGAGGGGCGTTTGGGTCTGGTCCTCCCGGTCCTCCTGGTCCTCCTGGTCCTCCTGGTCCTCCTGGTCCTCCTGGTCCTCCTGGCCCTCCTGGAGGTCCTGACCTTTTGAGGACTTGTCTAAGGACGTTCTGAATGTGTTGTGGTGCGCTTTGGGTAGTTGTGGATGGTTGTGCGGCCACGGCTGTGGCGGTGGTGGTCTGGGTGGACATGGCCTGTAGGATGCTAGGAATTCTCGTTCCTGCTGGAATGGCGTCGGTAGGTATTCCTTGTAGTGGAGTGAGGGTTCTGATGGGGAATATTGGTGCTTTTTCTTCTACCGGTGTGATCTTGATTTTGTTGAAGGCGTCCTCGATTTCTTTTACTGCTTCGTCTGATTCGGAATCGGAGACGACCTCTGGCTCTTCTAGTTCTTCGTCAAGAAGCTCGTCAGCTTCTGATCCCTCTGTATCGTATTCGTGTAGCTGTGGGACGGCTGCTCCTAGTGTATACCGTCCTTGGTCCCACTGAACTTCTTTCCACCTGTTGTCGTGGATGCACACCAGCTTTGGATTGGTCGGCGCCTTGCCTCTTGGTGTAACGATAATCTGTATGTCCCGGTCCGTGGGGTTGGCTGGATGCTCTTTGGAGATATACCGAACTCTGTGGTTTCTTCTGCCGTTCACGGCGTCTACCCAATCGAGGGTCGTGGTCTGCAGTGTCCCTTCTGAACTGCTAGCCGTATTGAAAACAAGTTGAGTCTAATGTCACCGCCAAGGGTTTGACAGCAACAATAGACACACTAAGTCGATAAGCTAGACCTCGCAGTGGTCTAGAAGACTGATAGAGAGGAAGTCGACCAGCAAGTCGATGTCGATGTCGGGTTACCGCTTGCTGAGCTCCAACTCAGTAGCCACCCACAAGAAGATAGAACACTGCTAGAATTGAGACAAGAGACTCAACTTGCCTCTACCAGGCGTAATGAGTCCCCTATTTATAGTACATGGTACTTGAGGGCAGGCCTAGGGCCTGAAGGGGCAGTGCTAACTATTTTTACTTGAAACACGAGCAAGAACAATAACGACCAGTAGCAAAGGTCGCTCAAGAAATCACAAGCTGATCGATATGAAACAAGGAGCAAAACATGAAACGGGGCACGAACTCTATACTTGGCCGGTTCCACAACTTACAGGGGCACGATGGTGTTGAACCATCACCCCAGGCCGGTTACACAGCAAGAGCATAATAGAGGGGGTGTAAAGTAGGGTGGGGGAAGTGATGACAACTCTGGCCAGACCATGAGAAATACGTACATATATGGACAGAATATTAGTAAGCATAAGTGTCCCAACTGTCCACCACAACATCTTCTGTGAAGTTCTAATGCCTTGTTAGAATGGCTGTTGGTAGTGGCAGTGCTGGCTGTATTTGTCCTCTGTTTCCTGAAGGAGGAAGGGGATCTAGTTGCAAAGGAGTCAATTTGGATACTTAATAAGCATATTGTTGAGTTGATGCTGAGGAAGGGATGTCTGGAGTGCTGATACACCTTATATTGCACTTAGTCCATTGGTATGCCACTAAGGTTGTGAATGGAAGGAGCTGCTCCTTGGTTCTGGGTTGCTAGTGCAGAGGGATAATTCTATAGAGGACTGAGAGGTCTGTTACTCTGTCATGGCCTGATGATGGCTGGTAAAGACTTGCAATACTTGTATAAGTACTTACCTACACAATTTCTTTTCTTCTTCTTGGTACCCTCCTTTCTACATGATATGTGCCCCATTTCTGACTATGTACTTGCTGCGGTGCAGTCCCTTAATGGACGTGTCACCTTCCCTTCTACTTTACTGTGGTTTACTGTATGATTTACTGCAGATACTGTGCATATGCAGCATCTAGAAGTGCAGCAATGCACAGCTAGCACAGCCTTATTTTCCAGTAGTATATAAAGGCCCCAAGTTCTGAGGACCAGCCTTAAGCTTGGTCTTCTTGTGAAATCCAGGACTTAAAGCTTCACACAGTCCGAAGGGAGTACCTCCCTACCCTAAGAGCAATCATTCCACTCAACTCATTTGCCACTCTCATCTCTGAAGAGATTGAAGCTGATGGAGCTGTCACTGAGAGTAACTGAATTAACACCATCCTTATAGAAGGATGCAGACTGAATGAAGACACAGAGTCTTCATCAATATTTCAGACTAACAAGTCAGCTCAGAACAAGGAGTGACTTAAAAGAACATTTAGTCAAGGGTTGACACCCTTAGACCTGATTCTCAGAAAGACACAAACCATGGTTGCAAAAGCCAACTGGGTTAGATGCATTAGAAAGCAAATTAACTACACAGCTTTTCTAAAAGCTATACAAATCAGAACCTTTTGGTTCAAGCCTAGACAGACTTAGGCCAAATGAAACCAGTCACTCAGAATCCACTGCATGGATTCTTCACTCTAGAAATCAAACCAAATCACTTAGGATTGCAAGGCAATCCTTTGCTCACATCTCAGTTGTTAGACCACAGTTTGAACACCAGTACAGGGAGACATAACCTGTCTCTTCCTCTTCCTTGTCCTCATCACCAACCTCCTACTTCTATCCCTCCTGAGCACCACTGCTCACCATCTGTCACTGGCATAGACTGTGACCATAGTAATTGGATTCCAACTGTGAATAGAACATCCGCACTGCTAGTGGGAAGTGGAAAGCACGCCACAAGTCTCCCCTGGGGCAACAACAAGGTCACAAAAGCCTGTATACTTCTAGTCAAGGACTAGACAGGGACAGGACAAGAGACTCGACTTAGAGAGTCCTTGCCTGAGCGCCTAGGGCACTTATATACATGATAGGCCTAAGGCCTAGACTCCTGATCTGTATTAGTGCAGTATAGTAAGCGTTGTATAGTAAGCTGAGCAATCTGCTCACCAAGCAGTAATCTAAAGATAGTACACTTACTAAAGTGCTGACTGATACCATTAGTCAAGCACAGTCATAGTGCTTACTCAAGTGTCCTAGCTTTGTCATCCTGCCTAGTAGGCATCCTACTAAGCATTGTCCATGCCACATCGTGTGCGCTGGCCCAAATGGCATAACCGGACCATACTTCTGAATCCTGTCTTGAACATCCATGAGCCATACTTACCTCCTTGTTGC
Organism: Russula compacta; assembly: GCA_022376555.1. Taxonomy (NCBI): domain Eukaryota; kingdom Fungi; phylum Basidiomycota; class Agaricomycetes; order Russulales; family Russulaceae; genus Russula; species Russula compacta. The sequence continues at coordinate 10,484 of WTXH01000483.1, read as the reverse complement.
CTAACAATCTGCCCTCCAGAGTCTTGCCAGACTCTATCCTTGGGTTTCAGCACCTCGATCTGCCCTCAAGGGACTCACCTGTAACCGGCCTGGGGTGATGGTTCAACACCATCACGCCCCTGTAAGTTGTGGAACCGGCCAAGTATAGAGTTCGTACCCTGTTTCGTGTTTGCCCCCTGTTTCATATCGATCAGCCTGTGATTTCTTGAGCGACCTTTGCTACTGGTTGCTATTGTTCTCCTTGTGTTTCAGACTATAAATAGGTAGCACTGCCCCTTCAGGCCCTGTGCCTGCCCTCATGTACTACGTACTATAAATAGGGGACTCATTACGCCTGGTAGGGGCAAGTTGAGTCTCTTGTCTCAATACTAGCAGTGTTCTACTTCATTGCGGGTGGCTACTGAGTCGGAGCTCAGCAAGCGGTAACCCAGGCATCGACATCGACTTGCACGTCGACTTCTACTCTATAAGTCTTCTAGGGCACTTCGAGTCCTAGCTCATCGACTTAGTGTGTCTATTGTTGCTGTCAAACCCTTGGCGGTGACATTAGACTCAACTTTTTTCAATACGGCTAGCAGTTCAGAAGGGACACTGCAGACTACGACCATCGATTGGGTAGACGCCGTTGCAGGCAGAAGGAACCACAGAGTTCGATACATCTCCAAGGAACACCCAGCGAATCCCACGGATCGGGATATACAGATTATTGTCACACCACGAGGCAAAGCGCCGACCAACCCAAAGCTGGTGTGCATTCACGACGATAGGTGGAAGGAAGTCCACTGGAACAAAGGACGATACACCGTAGGAGCGGCCGTCCCACAGCTACACGAGTACGACACAGAGGATCAGAAGCTGACGAGCTCCTTGACGAAGAATTAGAAGAGCCAGAAGTCGTCTCAGATACTGAATCGGACGAAGCAGTCAAAGAAATCGACGACGCTTCAACAAAATCAAGATCACCCCAGTAGAGGAAAAGCACCAGTGTTTCCTATCAGAACTCTCACGCCACTCCAAGGACTGCCCACCGACGCCTTGCCATCAGGAATCAGAATCCCTGGTCTCGCACAAGTTATGTCTACCCAGACCACTACAGCCACGGCCGTTGCCGCACAACCATCTACAACCACCCAGAGCGCACCACAACACATCCAAAACGTCCTCAGGCAGGTCTCAAAAGGGCAGGACCACCAGGAGGATCCGGCGGAGGGCCAGGAGGACCAGGTGGACCTGGAGGACCTGGAGGACCACCGGACCAGACCCGAATGCCCCACAAATACCGGTAGCAGCAGCTGCCGATGTGAAAACCATGGGGCACTCCCACAAGTATTTACCGGAGACAGGTCCAAAGCCGACGACTTCATCGAAGAAGTGAAGGGATACCTCCGCCTGAACGCGGACGTAGCAGGGTACAACTCCCCTTCAAGAAAATTGCATTCACTCTCACCCTCATCAAAGGAGAAAGCACGGCCCAATGGGTCAGAGATATGGGCGAATGGATCGACAGACTCCATATGCCCCAAGATAATATCCCTGCACTATGGGATCAATTCCTCCTGGAGTTCAGTCAGCAATTCCAGGATACTCAGGCGGCCCAGCGAGCCCGAAACGAAATCCGGGACTGTCGGATGAAGGGATCCGACTACGATGAATACATCACCAGGTTCGAAAGCCTGGCAAGAAAGCAGGATACACGTTGGGAACGAGGAAACCTACAACATCTTCCTCCAAGGAATCCCAGCGTCGCTCCTGCACGACACCCTGAAACCCCCGATTCCCCTCAATTACCACGACCTTAAAGAAAAGGTCAAAACCATCGCACAAGGAAAGACCATCATAGATGGCATTTTGAAGAAGACTCTCGGGCCCAATCGCCGTTCCAACGATTCAATAACCCGCCCAGACCACCGCCGTTTCAGCAGAGAAACTGGCAACCAAGATATAACCAGGGGAACCGCCCCCAATATAATCCACGAATGCGCCGCCGTCCATGAACAACACCCCGGTCCCAATGGACCTATCAAGGGGCCGCACCCCTAATAATTGGCGAGGACGGGGAAACTGGAGACAAAGAACAGGACCACCCGCCAGAGGAAACGTTCTGCACCAGGATACGAGGCAATGCGGTGTTTTAACTGCGGCAGAGAGGGACATTTCGCCCGTGCCTGCCCCGAGAGGCGACAGCCACCCAGGAACCCCTACAGACAAGGGCCCAGACAGGCCAATCTCATCGACTTCCAAGAAGAGGAAGACCAAGACTACCCAATGGCGGAACCATCGGAAGGAACCTCGGTGGCCACCATGCGAGCGCAACTGGAGGGGATGTCCCTCGACGACCAGATCAAACTGGCCAAAGAAATGGGAGTCGCACAGGATTTTCCCTCTGCCTAATCAGATCGGCCCTGCTTAGGCGGATTCATAGCGATAACGTGTATATATCAGCAAGAAAATCTATGACAGTCCGTTTTTATGCACGTTCAATCGCAAAAAGAGCCGAAGGAGTAGCCCTGGTAGATTCGGGGGCTACAGAGAACTTTATGAGCCTGGGCTATGCCAAATGGCTGCGACTTCCCATCAAGCGACTGGCAAACCCGAGGCCACTATTCAACGTCGACGGAACAGAAAACAAAAGCGGGGCCCTCAAATATTACACCGACTACAATTCCGGACAGGGACACAAACCACGAATCAGCGATTTTTCCTCTCAGACTTAGGGGATCACAAAGCAATCTTCGGATACCCGTGGTTCGCCTCCGTCCAACCAAGGATCGACTGGAAAAAGGGATGGATCGACTTCACTCACCTCCCTATCGTCCTTTCAGCCCCAAACGCCGCGAAGGCAGTATACGTACCTCGAACCAAGAATGTACCCCGACCACTCAGAAAGCGAACCGACACATACCTCCTAGGAAGAGTAACAATAGGAGGTGCACGAGCGACCCGGAGAAAATGATACGATACCAGCCGAGTACAGACGACACAAGAAGGTCTTCAGCGAAGAGGACTCGCAACGAATGCCCAGCTCCACCATATGGGATCACGCCATTGAGCTACTCCCCGGAGCACCTGACACAATGCCCGGGCGATTACTACCCCTCACGCAACAAGAAAAGCCGAGATGCACAAGTTCGTCCAGGAACATCTGAAAAGAGGAACCATCCGCATCTCGAAATCACCATACGCAGCCAACTTCTTCTTTGTGAAGAAGAAAGACGGAAAACTAAGGCCGGTACAGGACTACGGCCTGTCAACAAATGGACAAAGAGAAACAGGAATGTCTCGCCCCTCATCCCACAAGTCGTGGACCGACTCAGTGGATGTACCAAGTTCACAGTGGTCGACGTACGATGGGGCTACAACAACATCAGAATAAAGGAAGGAGACGAATGGAAAGCCGCCTTCCTCACCCACGAAGGACTGTTCGAACCAACGTCATGTTCTTTGGTCTTACAAACTCTCCGGCCACCTTCCAAATGATGATGAACACCATCTTCCGACAGGAGGTAGGAGAAGGCTGGCTCTCCGTATACATGGACGACATCGCCATCCACACGGCTAAACGACCACACGAGACAGAGGAACAACACACAGCCCGACACCGAGAATATGTCCATCGCATGCTGGATAAATTGGAAGAAAACGATCTCTACCTCAAACCCGAGAAATGCCAGTTCGAAAAAGAGGAGATTGAGTATTTGGGAGTCATCGTAGGGAAAGGCCACCTCCGGATGAGCCTAAAAAGCTACAAGGAATTGCGGACTGGTCCCCGCCGAAGAACCCGACGGACGTCAGAAGCTTCCTAGGGTTCACGGGCTACTACCGATACTTCGTCCCAAACTACTCAAAAATCGCCCGACCCCTACTCGAACTGACAAAGAAAACGACACCCTGGCACTGGGGAGAGGCGCAGATGAGAGCATTCGAAGAATTGAAGACAAGAATGTGCAGCAGCCCAGTACTAATTCAACCAGACATCGAGAAACAGTTCACGCTTCACGTCGACGCATCGGCATACGGCGTAGGCGCCGTACTCTCGCAGGAGGGACAGCACAACGACCTCACACCAACTTGACCCAACGACACAAACCAGTACTACACCCAGTGGCATACTACTCAGCAACGTTCACACCCACAGAACGAAACTACGACATCTATGAGCGAGAATTGCTAGCCGTCATGAAGGCTTTGGCCCACTGGAGACACTACCTAGGATGGACCAAAGTACCCTTCATCATTCGAACGGACCACGCCAATCTCCAATACTGGAAGTCGCCAAGAAATCTAAACCGACGAACTGCACGATGGCACGCGGACCTACAGGAATATGACTACATCCTGGAATACATTCCGGGCAAGACGAACACGGCAGCAGATGCGCTATCCAGACCATCAAACGCGGATCACGGCGAAAACGACAACAAAGACGTCACAATCATCCCGCCCCACAGAATTAAGCAGCACAAACAATCCACGGAAAGACCATCGTACCAAACCTCAAGGAACTCAGGAGAGCCATGTCAGAATCGCCCACGATACACCCACAGCTGGTCACCCAGGAAGAGACGAGACCCTAAGGAAGGTCCAAAAACGATACTGGTGGCCAAAGATGAAGGAATGGATCGCGACTACGTCAAGGGATGTGCAACGTGCCAGCAAATCAAGATCCTAACACACCGCCCACGCGTCCCACTCTATCGAATTCCCTCAGAACCAAACACTCTGCCATTCCAAACCATATCGATGGACCTGATCACGGACTGCCCCCAAGGCGAGGACTAGATGCATCCTCACCATCGTCGACATGGATGCTCCCGTGCGGCCCTATTCCTCCCATGCTCCACCAACATAACAGGGCCAGGAATCGCCCAGCTCTACCTTGACCACTCTATCCCTGGTACGGACTGCCCAGAAAGATATTAGTGACAGAGACCCGCGTTTCATGTCAAGCTTCGGGAAAGCACTCACAAAAAGACTGGGGATCCAGCAGAACTGTCCACGGTAGCCCACCCCCAAACCACGGCCTCTCCGAGCGAAAGAACCAATGGGTGGAACAATACCTGCGACTGGTAACAGGTGGACAACCAGACGACTGGACGGAATGGGTGGCAGTTGCCACTGGGTGCACAACAACCGAAGGAACAGCACCACGGGACTATCTCCCAATCAAATCCTGATTGGGTATGAACCAGCGCTAGGACCTGAAGATTTGGGGGTCCAGACCAACAATGAGGCGGTAGAACAAAGGATGCGAAGAATGGAAGAGGCACGAAATCAGGCAATAGAAGCAATCAACAGAAAGGCGGCCGAAGTACCCACGAGACAATACAAAGTCGGAGAACAGGTATGGTTAGAAGGGACCCACTTGAAACTCCCACATCAAGGGTCCAAACTAAACCCGAAGCGATACGGTCCTTTCAAGATACTCAAAGAAGTATCTCCGGTCGCTTACCTCCTACTCCTCCCCGCCTCATGGATGATCCACCGGTGTTTCATGCATCCCTACTTACCCCTATAGGGAAACGGACACTCACGGACCCAATTACGCCCGACCCCCTCCTGACCTGATCGATGAGGAAGAACAATACGAGGTGGAGCAGATTCGAGACCATCGTCATCAAGGGCGATCAAAGAAGCTTCACTATCTCATAAAGTGGCGGGGCTACCCCGAAAGCGACAACACCTGGGAACCAGCTGACCAGGTGCATGCCCCGGATCTCCTTCGGGAGTATCACAAATGCCGGCCCTTGAACAATATAAAAGGGAAGCAGAAACCCCCTGGCGAAAGCATCAACCCAGTTCCTCTCACCTCAGCTCAAAACCATTGCATCCTCATGTCTTCCCCCGTTCCAGTCCCAGTCCCAGCCCCACCACGCGTGTCACGGCCCCGGAGGCTATCCAGTCTCCCACCGCAGAAGCCGGCCCCAGTCAAGCCGCTGCCGCCCCCGCCTCCAACACCATCCGCCTGCCCGGCGCGTTCCCCGATCTCAAACAAACGCATTCTGGGACGGGCCTCTCTCCCCGGCACCGTCCGATCCGTCCTGGACGGATACACAATCTCAGCCTGGCCCAGCTCCACCAGCTGGCGTCGGGCCTCGCCTCCACGCTCCAGCAGCGTGAAACACTATTTCAGACGAGGCGCGATGCCTCAAACGCCAGTTCGAAGAATCAACAGGACAACCACGAGCTCAAAGCGCAGATTCAACAGATCGACGGGGAGCCCCTTTGTGCCCTGATGGGTACGTCGAAACGAGGGGAGGCTCCCCGACTTCACCATTACCACCCCCGACGGTGAGAAACCCGCCGTGTTCATCAAACAGTTGGATGACGGACGAGTGGCCGGACTGGCGGCCAATGCTACGGGCGACCACGACGCCCAGATCATCGACCTATACGCACGCCCCGACTTCGACGACTACCCCCTCTCCCCGCTCCCTCCATGGTTCCGTGCCCGCTTATGGGGGACAGAAATCAACTACCACCCGCTCCGAGAGGCGGTCATCACCCTCGACAACTGGAACCTCCTCGCCGAGGTTTCGCGGTATCGCGTCTTGGACCGCGAGACCGATATCCTGCGCACTGAGTTACGCCTGGCTCAGGCAAATTTGGTGGTGTCTGAGGCTGCGAAGCAGGCATGCGAGGACCAGCTCATCGCAGCAAGAGCTGCAAAGAAGATCCCCTTGGTGGGAGTCGAGCGGCCACAACTGGCCAGGCGATCGGCGTGGAGAAAGACAGGATGAGGGCATCCTGTCTAGTGACGGGGTGGTGTAACCAGCCTGGGGTGATGGTTCAACACCATCGCGCCCCTGTAAGTTGCGGAACCAGCCTATTGTGTGTTCGTACCCTGTTTCATGTTCGCGCCCTGTTTCATGTAGATCAGCCTGTGATTTCTTGAGTGTCTTGTGCTATTGGCTGTTATTGTTCTGGTTACATAAATAGGTAGCACTGCCCCTTCAGGCCTTAGGCCTGCCCTCATGTACTACGTACTATAAATAGGGGACTCATTACGCCTGGTAGAGGCAAGTTGAGTCTCTTGTCTCAATCTTAGCAGTGTTCTACTTCCTTGTGGGTGGCTACTGAGTTGGAGCTCAGCAAGCGGGAACCCGACATCGACATCGACTTGCAGGTCGACTTCCACTCTACAAGTCTTCTAGGGCACTTCGAGTCCTAGCTCATCAACTTAGTGTGTCTATTGTTGCTGTCAAACCCTTGGCGGTGACAGTCACTGACCTCACAGGAGTGCACATCAAGATCAGGGAGCTCAATGCCTGAATCGATGCTCTGCATTATCAAGAAGAGCAGAGTTGGCAATGCCTCCTTGCACCCCATGCCTATGAACGTTATGCTCTATTCAGAGCCCTCCAAGATAACCTGTTCCCTAAGTAAGACCAACATAAGAAGTTCTCCTCCATCCCTAACAGCTCATGCCATGGTGTGGCTAAATTCTAGACCAAGGGTGATGTCACAGAGCAGCTTGCAAAGGGGCAAGAGAACTGCTGATGGCATCTAGGAGAGATGTTTGACCCTTAGGATTGGTAGACCAGTCTAGGCCTGGGGTTGGTAAGATACTGGTCAGACTTTCAGACATCCTAGTAGCTAGTATCCTAGGATAGTCAGCATGATTTGTAGGGCCTCAGTCAGCAGAAGTAAGCATCTCAGTCAGCAGAAGTAGCAGTTAGTCAGCCAGAGTCAGGGCCAATTAACTGGAGTTTCTAGAATTCAGGAGTAGTCACAACTTGTACAGTAGTATTTGTATGTGTGCACTTGCAGAGACGAGACTCTAAGTCAAGTCTCCTGTCCAAAAGGAGTAGTGATCTATCATCTCTAGGAGCAGTCATGGCTTGTTTCACTCTCCTAAGCATTCTGTGTATCATCTTCTGTGTACCACACATTGCCAGTACACCAAATGTTCACTCAAGCTCTAGTACTATCAACAAATTGCTCTAGAGCAATGACAGTTACTTCCCACCCACAGTAGTGGGTGCATCAATTGAGTCCTTGACAAATTCCCTCAGTACTCAAGGTACTGATGACATCTAAGTGTCACTGCTCTTGCTGGTGACACCAAACATACAGCACTTTCAAAGAGATGCATGCCAGCCACTTATGACAAACATCTTGAACATTTGTGGCACCATGCCAGAAGCTGGACCAAGTACTTTTAATGCTAATCTGTTTGCAATAACTTAGTATTATTTTGGGACAGTTTTTAGTCTAATAATGCAATAGATCATTCCTTGGATACTGTACATACATTTATTCATAGTTATAATTCATGATTGCTGTAAGAATTAGAAGAACAATGATCAAGGGAGCATATGCTCCCTTATACAGTAGCAGAGGCTGGTGTATTCCAATGAAGTGTGGCATAGCTGGCTCTGAAATCCTGGTGACATTCCATGACAAATACCCCAACATGCCTTTGTTGCTTCCTTATCATCATCTATCACACCAGAAGGCTAAAGTAAGCAATGGAATATCATTTTATAGTAGTTGAGAGGGCCTGTAAATTTTTTTGGAGCCTAAAAGCATAATTCTGGCTGGCAATTGAAGAATTTGTGCTGAAATGAGTGATTAATAAACTGGCTACCTTCTTGCAATACCTTATCCTTGCTGCATGCTTTTGAAACTTTTATCTGAGATGGAGAATATGTGTACAATTAAATACCAGTTTATTCCAGTGGCAATGTCACATGACCTAAGACCCACTTCCTTTTTCGGACTTACCCCTATATAAATACTAATATTATATAGTAACACCATACTTAGGGACTGGGTACCAGTACTATACTTAGTAACTACTTCCCGCCCCACATTATGTTCCCACAATTATTCTTGACAGTTACCATTGTACTATACTGTGCTGCACAGTCCACAGCAAATGCTGCAGAATGCAGCAGAAGTGCAGCAATGTGCAGTAGTACTCTCCAGTATATAAAGGCTCCAAGTTCTGAGGACCAGCCTTAAGCTTGGTCTTCTGTTCAATACAGGACTTTAAGCCTCACACAGAGAAGGGAGCACCTCCCTAGTCTAAGAGCAACCATTCCACTCAACTTGTTTGCCACTCTCATCTCTGAAGAGATCGAAGCCAATAGAGCTGTCACTGAGAGTAACTGAATTAATGCCATCCTTATAGAAGGGCACAGACCAAACAAAGACATGGAGTCTTCATCAATATTTCAGACTGACAAGTCATCTCAGAATAAGGATCTCAGAAGAACCTTTAGTCAAGGGATGACACCCTTAGTGTCACCAGCATAGACTGTGACCATGATAGTTGAACTTCAACTACAAGTGGAACATCCACACTGCTTGCAGAGGATAGAAAGCATGCCACGAGTCTCCCCCCTGGGGTGACAACAAAGGTCACAAAGCCAGTATACTCCTAGTCAAGGACTAGACAGGGACAGGACAAGAGACTTGACTTAGGGAGCCCTTGCCTGAGCACCTAATGCACTTATATACATGACAGGCCTAAGGCCTAGGTCCTAGTCCGAATTAGTACAGTACAGTAATTGTACAGTAAGCATAGTATAGTAAGCTGAGCAATCCACTCACCAAGCAGTAATCTAAAGATAGCACACTTACTAAAGCACTGACTGATACCTTAGCAATACTAAAGGACTTCCCAAGCCCTTACTTATCGCTTCTGACTAACCATTAGTCAAGCACAGTCATAGTGCTTACTCAAGTGTCCTAGCTTCATCACCCTGCCTTGCAGGCATCCTACTAAGCATTGTTCATGCCATATCGTGTGTGCTGGCCCAAACAGCATAACCAGGCTGCACTTCCAAATCCTGTCTTGAACACTCATGAGCCATGCTTACCTCCTCGTTTCCTAACAATCTGCCCTCCAGAGTCTTGCCAGACTCTATCCTTGGGCTCCAACCCCTCAATCTGCCCTCAAGGGACTCACCAGCCCCAATCCTTGGGCTTTAATGACCTTCACCAGATGTCCCCGTGGTTCTCTAGCTTGCCAGCTAGCCACACCATGACACTTAGACCCCATTCTTAGAAAGACACAGACTGCAGTTGTGAAAGCCCACTGGGTTAGACACATCAGAAAGCAAGTCAACTATGCAGCCTTCCTAAAGGCCATATGAACTGGAACCTTTTGGTTCAAGCCTAGATGGACTTAGGCCAAACAAAATCAGTTGCTTAGAATCCACTGTGTGGATCCTTCACTCCAGAAACCAAACCAAATCACTCAGGATTGCAAGGCAATCCTCACATCTCAGTTGTTAAACCACTGTTCAAATACCAGTACAGAGACATAACCTGTCTCTTCCTATCCCTTGTCCTCTACTGCCTTGTCCTCCTCATCACCAATCTCCTACTCCCACTCCTATCCCTCCTGAGCACCACTGCTCACCATCACCACACCTTCCACTTTAAGCCTGAAATAGGCTGACTCCTGCAGCAGATGACCATCACCATCGACAGAAACCTTCTTGGACAAGGAAGGCTGAAACAGTTAGCCAAGACCA